>SSNS01000875.1:43201-95715 GCA_006937985.1 Aphyosemion australe
CATTAGCTTTGAAAAAATGAACATACATGTTTCATTTTTTACAGATTTTTTAAAGATCCTGCCTCTAGTTCCTTTAAAGTTTTTCGTCGGACAATTAAATCACGTCAGTAATGTCCGACTGTCCGACGTGTTTTCGCAAACACTGCTATATATATGTATATATATATATATATATATATATATATACACTGCTCACAAAAATGAAAGGAACACTTTAGAGAAACACATTAGATACATCAGATCTCAATGTGAAGTTGGATATCTATACAAATAACGACAGGGCAATGTCTTAGGAACAAAAGGATGCCAAGTCTTTTAATGGAAATAAAAGTTTTCAGCCTACAGAGGGCTCAATTGTGTAGACACCCTAAAATCAGAGTGAAATGAAGATGTGGCAGGCTAGTCCATTATTTCAAAAACTTCATTTCTGCAACTCAAAATGCTTTTCAGTATCTTGTGTGGCCCCCACGAGCTTGTGTGCATGCTTGACAGCGTCGGGGCATGCTCCTAATGAGACAACGGATGGTGTCTTGTGGCATTTCCTCCCAGATCTGTGTGAGGGCATCCCTGAGCTCTTGTACAGTCTGAGGAGCAACCTGGCGCCGCCTAATGGACCGAAACATAATGTCCCACAGATGTTCTATTGGGTTTAAGTCAGGGGATCGTGAAGGCCATTCAATTGTTTCAATTCCTTCATCCTCCAGGTACTGCCTGCATACTCTTGCCACATGAGGCCGGGCATTGTCGTGCATTAGGAGAAAACCAGGACCTACTGCATCAGCGTAGGGTCTGACAAAGGGTTCAAGGATTTCATCTGGATACCTTATGGCAGTCAGAGCACCATTTCCTAGGCAGTAGAGGTCTGTGCGTCCCTCCATGGATATGCCTCCCCAGACCATCACTGACCCACCACCAAACCTGTCATGTTGAACGACGTTGCAGGCAGCATAACGTTCTCCTTGTCTTCTCCAGACTCTTTCACGTCTATCACAGGTGCTCAGGGTGAACCTGCTCTCGTCTGTAAAAAGTACAGGGCGCCAGTGGCGGACTTGCCAATTCTGGTGTTCTTGAGCAAATGCCAGTGGAGCTCTACGGTGCTGGGCAGTGAGCACAGGGCCCACTACAGGACGTCGGGCCCTCAGGCCATCTTCATGAAGTCTGTTCCTGATTGTTTGGGTAGAGACATTCACACCAGTGGCCCTCTGGAGGTCATTCTGTAGGGCACGAGCAGTGCTCAGCCTGTTCCGCCTTGCACAAAGGAGCAGGTATCGGTCCTGCTGATGGGTTGTGGACCTTCTACGGCCCTGTCCAGCTCTCCGAGAATAACCGCCAGTCTCCTGAAATCTCCTCCATGTTCTGGAGATTGTGCTGGGAGACACATTAAACCTTCTTGCTGCAGCACGTGTGGATGTGCCATCCTGGAGAAGTTGGACAACCTGTGCAACTTCTGTAGGGTTAAGGAATCGCCTCATGCTGCCAGTAGAGATAATTACTCAAGCCAAAACTAGCACGAGTGGAAAACCAGCCAAAAAAGATCAAGAGGGAGAAACTTGAAATGACCTCCACATGTTAAACCAGTCCTGTTTTGAGGGTTTTGTAATTGTTGCCACTTTAGTGCACCTGTCGTTAAGTCCATGAACACCAATACAGCTGAAAGTGATTAACAATGCCCTCAGCTGCTTAATCAACCAGAAAATTATCAGACAGGTTTCATTGATTTCATGCCAGGCCCAATAAAAAAAGTGTTCCTTTAATTTTTGTGAGCAGAGTATATATATATATATATATATATATATATATATATATATATATATATATATATAGTAGCTTAATTTCACTGTCCTCTAAGGTTTTTTATTCAGTACGCTTTCTTAAATTCAACAATCCACAAGCTTTTTTTAAATTCTTACTCAGACTGCGCTGAGGATTCACCTTCAGTCATCCCAAACCCGGCCAGCATCCCCACACGACCCCCTGGGCCATTGCTGCACTCAGTCCACACACAGTGGGAGGACCCCTCACAACAAGATCATCAAAACTGCAACATCCCTTCCAGAAAAGATGTTCAGGATAAGATGACTCAATGTGATGAAGTTGCATATTTAATTCTTCAAAATGATGCAGATGCTTTGCTGTACACTGGAATAGCCTTGGAAACATTTAACACTCTTGTGTCAACACTGGAAGGATACGAAAATGCATTTACAATGCCTGTACAAGACCAAGGCTGTATCCAAATCCAGGGGTTGCGTGCTCATGAGTTCAGATTTTAAGACCAGTGACGTCACAGTGCCGCGTCGAAGACCGCCCAAATTCCAAGAATGCTCAGAATGCGGTCTTGAAATGCGTTCTTCTTTTCCTAGATTTTGAGAACAGGTGCAGTGTAGTATCCGTGGTCTCCTCACCTCCATAAATTCCGTGATGCACTGCGGGATTGATTTCTGTAGAAACGGGAGACGCAGCAGTAGAGCAGCAGTACGACTAGTTTATTCAAATCTGACTGTACAAAAAGAAAAACCCTGAAATGGTTGTGTTTTCAGGTGTTTCCCATTCTCATTAGGCCTGTAATGTGTTTTTGTATTCTTGTTCTTAATTACAGTTCATAAAATTGGTAAATCATAAATCATAAAATAAATTATACAATTAACCGTGAAAAATTCAGCATCGTGGATCCATATTTTGTAATAGATTTTCTTTAAGCAGTTGCTAGGTGACAGGAGTAGGGGCGGGACTTTTATTTAAGAATAGAACGTCCACATTCACGGCTGTTAACATCCGGTCTAAGCGGTCATGGAAGAACACGTTCTCCTGAGACCAATGAGGACGGGTACTCATGAGTATGCAATCCCTGGATTTGGACACAGGCCAAGTCCTCCTGACACTCATGAAATTAAAGAGTAACCGTGTAATAAGTGACCTAAGCTGCCAGTTTCATATATCACAGAGCTTGGCTAGCAAGATCATCTCATTCTGGTTAGACAGACTTGAGGAAGTTCTCCAACCATTAATTCCATGGCTGCCAAAAGAAACTATTCAAGCAACCATGCCTGCAGCCTTCAAGAATAACTTTCCAAATACCACATGCATTGTTGACTGTAGTGAGAGCCTTTTACAGAAACCTAAAAACCTGGGCTCAAGAGCGGAATCATACAGCCATTATTATTCACACAACTCAGTGAAATATTTGGTTGCTGTCACACCAAGTGGACTAATCATGTTTGTGTCTGCAGCATATGGTGGTCGATGTAGTGACAAATTTATCACAATGGACTCTGGAATATTATCGTATCTGAAACCTGGTGATGAAGTCATGGCAGATTGAGGTTTTACTATAAAAGACTTGCTGTTTGAGAGAAAAGTTAGGTTAGTAATTCCGTCTTTCACAAAAAAACGTGGACAGCTAACTGAAGAACAGGTAACATTCACACGTCAGATTGCAAATGTGAGAATAGAATAGAATAGTGTTACAGCCCCTGGCTGTTTTTTGTTTTGTATTTTAATCTTTCCTCTGTTTTTCTCCCTTCCTGAGAGTGTGAGAGGAGAGCACCTGCAGCACCTGGCTCCACTCTCACTAATTACCTCAACTTTTGAGTGTACCAGCTGTCCCCAACTCTCAATCAGCCCTGACACTGCTACAAAGCCCAGCCACACCTCAGACTCTTGGAGCAGCAGGACAGGAAGGAGGCTGTCCTGTTGACTCCCTGGCGGTGTTTTATATTCTGTGTCTTCTGGATTTTTAAACAGCTTCTCTCAGAGTAAAGTTTTAGCTTAATTGTGTGGTAACCCTTAAGGGCTGAATTCTGTATTCATGTCTGTCCAGTGCAGACTGTATGTTTTCCCTGATTTAGCCTGCGCCTGTAGAAAGGTAATGTGAAGTCCGAATAAGGTGGCTTTCACTTTGGGGGTGGCGTCCCAGTACAGATGGGAAAACAGTTAAAGTTGATGCTCTGAGATGTTTTTAGTATAAGCTGTTCTTTGAGTTTCATGTTATTTCTGTTTACCCGCCAGTTTAATTTGTGTTTACATTTGGTTCCTTTTGTTAATAAAACATATCATGATTTTAACATCCGACATGCCTCCTTAATTGTTACCCAGACCACCTAGACGGTCTGGTGCGTAACAATAGAATAGAATAGACTTTATTGATCCCTCAGTGGGGAAATTCACTTGTCACAGCAGCACCATCACTCAAAGGGTAATTAGAAGAAAGATAAAAACAAGGATACATGTATATACACATAGGCAGTAATCTAGTATTGTAATCTTAGATCACTAAAAAAAACAAATAAAAGATAAAAACAAACTTGGTACCAACACTATGCAGCATACTGTAAGAGACACAGACAACAATGTGAATCTGGTATTGCACAAGTATAGAACACATGAATATTGCATTGGTGTTATTGTGTACCAGGATGATACCAGTACAGCTTAAACTGAGGAGTTATACACTCTTACTGCAGAGGGGATGAAGGATCTGCGATAGCGCTCAGTTTTACATCTGGGATGTCTCAGTCTACCTCTGGAGGAGCTGTCCATGATCTCCACAGTGGATGGGAGGGGTTTCTTAATTCAATTCAATTCAGTTTATTTCTATAGCGCCAAATCACGACAAGAGTCGTCTCAAGGCACTTCACAAAGTAAACATTTCAATACAGTTCAGTTCATAAGCCAATCAGTAAAAAAGTTTCCTATATAAGGGACCCAGCAGATTGCATCAAGACACTGACTAGTGTCATTGTGTTGATACAATCCTCATACTAAGCAAGCATTTAGCGACAGTGGGAAGGAAAACTCCCTTTTAACAGGAAGAAACCTCCAGAGGATCCTGGCTCAGTATGAGCAGCCATCCGCTACGGCTCACTGGGGGTTGAGAAGACAGAGCAGACACACACACACACACACACCATATATATCAAGTAGTGTTTCTATGGCTACACTGTGATTTCTTAGTAGAAGTTCTATTTAGTAAGAGAAACTTTATTGTCTTTATCTGAGTGAATCTATAATTAATTCAATAGGTGAACTAATAGTAGCACATTCTATGTTAAAGATGTAATATCAGGAGAGGGAGAATGTTCGGTGGTTGGCAGCAGTGTGCCAGCCGATGGCCCCCTCCATGAGGCCACCACAGCTCAGCAGAATGCCAGTGTAGCTTCTTCTGGGGAGAAAAACACTTAGAGAGAAAATAAAGTTAACAGCTGGAATAACAGGAAATAATGCAGTTAGAGAGTGGTGGTAGAAGAGAGTAGCAGAGTGTGGAAAGTGGTCAGTATGTCCTCCAGCAGTCTAAGCCTATAGCAGCATAACTACAGAGATAACTCAGGATAACCTAGCCTTTTAGATGGAGGCATGTGGGAGGCAGGGCCAGGGAGAAGTCTTTAACGACAGTAGTCCCCTCTGTACACTCCACCTCCCTCTGCTCCCCACTCGTCTAAACCTGGACTAACATCAGAATTTAACCATAAGCCCTATCAAATAGAAAAGTTTTGAGCCTAGTCTTAAAAGTAGACAAGGTGTCTGCCTCACGCACTAATGCTGGGAGCTGGTTCCACAGTAGAGGAGCCTGATAGCTAAAAGATCTGCCTCCCATCCTACTTTTAGATATTCTAGGAACCACCAGTAAACCTGCAGTCTGAGAGCGAAGTGCTCTGTTAGGAACATATGGAACAATCAGATCACTGATGTATGATGGAGCTTGTTTATTAAGAGCTTTATATGTGAGAAGGAGGATCTTAAAATCTATTCTGAATTTAACAGGCAGCCAATGTAGGGAAGCTAAAACAGGAGAGATGTGGTCTCTCTTTTTAATTCTCATCAGAACTCTAGCTGCAGTTGGAGGTCATCTTCCCCAGCATCCTCCTTTCACACGTCTCCTCAACAGAATCCAGCGGGCAGCCCAGAACCGAGCTAGCTTTGGTAGCTAGCTTGTTCAATCCATGTCGAAAGAGCAATCAGACGTTTGAGTCTACAAAATCCTGTCACAAATAGTCCCTATTAGCATGGCTCCAAAAATAGACAAAATTCTTCGGATATGTGCTGCTCTTGTCAATTTAAGAGAGGATCTCATTCATGATGCAGAATAATTTTGCATGTTTAGAAACTAGCATGGACTCTTGGATATCAAGCTTGTTACCTGAGGCATTGAGTTGTATATTGTTAGGGTGAAAATTTGATGTACATGTAGCCCACATGTGGGTTCCTTCAAGTACCCTTGTTAGTTAACCGGTATTATGAGATGATCTAAATGGTAAATGGCCTGTATTTGTATAGCGCCTTCTTAGGGTTCTACAACCCCCCAAGGCGCTGCACAACACAATCAACTCAATTCACCCATTCACACGCTGGTGGGGATGAGCTACGATGTAGCCACAGCTGCCCTGGGGCGCACTGACAGAGGCGAGGCTGCCGAGCACTGGCGCCACCAGTCCCTCCGACCACCACCAGCAGGCAAGGCAGGTTAAGTGTCTTGCCCAAGGACACACAGCAGCATTCTCTGGCCGGAGCCGGGATCGAACCTGCAACCTTCCGATTACTGGACAACCCGCTCTACCTCCTGAGCTACTGCTGCCCTATCTATTTCAAGTCTGAAACTGATAACACAAACTTATAAGGGTACTGGGCCTGATCAGAGAATTTTAGATTCGTAGGAGCCTAGGTATAAATAACAACAGAGAAAATACACACAACTGAAAGAAAAAAAAAATAGAATTTACTTAAATTATTGTGGATCCAATTGCACTTATAAACATATACAAACATGCGCGCTTTAAAAAATATCTTTTGAGTCCTTTAACTTGTTTAAAAATGTCTGTTATGTGTTCATTCAATGTCTCGTCACTATGACCAGTCGGGTCACAATCTACCGGTTCGTTTCAATCCTTTGGGCTGGGGCTCGCCATCCAGTTCAGTCCAGAGTGATATTTCTTCTTCACCGCACTATTGGGTTGAATAGTGCATTCCACACAAAACAAAAAACCTGACCTAGAACAAGGCCAGAATAAAACAACTTAATTCACAACTAATTTTCATTACCTACAATTTTAAGTGGTTCTAAATTGATTTTTTTTTTTTTTTTTACACATCTCCCATGTCACACACAATATAATTCAAAAAACGATAGTTAAATATCACCAACACATTAATAAAACCAAGAAGAATTAGCTTATAAGTGGCTTTACAGACTACTACTGTCCTAAAGAAATAAATAATTATCTAACATCAGAATGTGGGTTGGAAACACACATCAGTTCTAACTTAATAAGAGTAAAGTGCTTTTAAAATGGCAAATAGAACTTCAACAGCACTATAACTGAATTAGCACAATTGAAAATGCTAAAACATCAACTAACACAAAAATAAGTTGAATAACATTGAAAAATACACCATACACAACAATTTTCAGACATAACCCTTAAAGAATTAATTTATTTTGACTGAAATCTAGCAATAACTAATGGTCTTAGCCATTTTTAAATTCATTTTTGAAGCTAAAATGCTAACGGCGAGCTAGCATGCTAACGTTAAACACTCACCAATGCAGCGCGAGGCAGAAACGGAATTCCAACGTCCGATCTGCTCACAACCAAAGCTCTCTAAAGTTAAATAATAGTAAGATTACTATTTAGAACAATATAATTCGCACAACGGTTGTGGGGTTGTGTTTTATTCTTACCGCTTTCCAAGTTTCCTAAGCAAAAGTTTAAGGCCACTAACGGACACAACCGGTTATACAGGTCTCTCTGTCCTGTCTGTTGCAATCTGAGCAGCTTCACTACAAGGCGCAGTGGAAGGAATGAAACAATCAATCTAATTGACTGATGTGAAATCAGACTACACCTGCTATTGGTTGTTCAGTTAATCGACAAAACGTATATTTAAAGGTATATTGCATAGCTTTAAAGGATGTTTAACCACTTTTCACTAATAATCATGAATTTGTTCTGAGCATACATGTAACTCTTAAAATATATATATATTATATATTAATCTTGCTGTAAATTACAATTTATAATAAGAACATAGTTCATCTTCTAACTTATTGCTTTTTAATCTCATTGTAGTTTTTTAATCAATGTTCATTTATTTCTGCTTGTGTTTTTAACACTGGGTTACATACAGATTTGTGGACTGTAAATAATTCCATGTCTTTCTTTTTATCTAATGTTCTCCACCAGGTGTCACCAGTCCTGGTCCTCAGAGCTGCTGTCCTGCAGAGTTTAGAGACATCCCTGCTCCAACACAGCTGAGTTGAATTAACCGGTCTTTGCCAAACTTGATAGCTTCCTGAAAAGATAATACAATAATTTGAATCAGCTGTGTTGGAGCAAGATTTCTCTAAAACCTGCAGGACAGTAGCTCTGAGGACCAGGGCTGGAGACCCATGTTCAACACAATGTGAATTATTTTGTTGAAGAAAAATGTTATGAGAAACTGTGTACATACATATAGTGCAATCAACTGAACCATGAATTTTTTAAATCACAATGTGACAGTCTCCAACTGTAAACAAATGTTTTTTTTATGACAAATTACAAAGGTCAGTTTTGCATTCTTGGCATTTTGGTATAATCTTAGAAGATTGCAAAAATACAGAACTATTTACAACATTTTACGTCATCAATACATCATTAATTTCATTTTTAAGTTGAAATATTTAACAGATTACATGTTTTCGTCCGCGGGACTGAGACTGAACTCTGCCAGTATGTTGACTGACTTTCCCATTTGTATTTGTCACATGAACAACTGTGCATTAAAGCTTGCCTATTACCTTCAGTATCTTTCATTTAGCTGAAACCGTCCTGCTGCATACTCATCTACAAGTCTGGGCAAGAAACATGAGAAGTAAAACCCTCTCAAGCGCTTAACTTGTTCCTTTACAAATGCTTCATCATATTGCACTGTTAGTGAAACCTTCTCACTTGGTGTCCAGATCACAAGTTTGGCCGTCTTTAGACCTGTGCAAAACATTGTAAGCTGCAGCTGCATGTAATAACCTCTGCTGCCAGTTTTCTGCAGCAGCAGCAGCAGCTCTCCATCTACCAGTTTGATATCGCTGCATTTCTGGGTAAGCACCCAGATTTTGATTAAACTCAAATGATCTTGTTCACATTACTTAAATGTTTCTAAATTATTAACATGACTTGTTAATCCTGAGTTAGCTGACCTGTTTCATGTCCTTTCTTATTGTAATTGTGTTTTGAAGTCCAATCAGTACTCTCTACTTAAACAAACTGAGTTCAGATTAAAACACATGTAATTTTAATACCACTTATATATTTGAGCAAACTGTACTTTTTAATGGACTAGCTTATATGTTTGAGTACAAACTACTTCAAATAATCAAGTTTGCTTGGTTGCAACCTCCAAAAACCTGGTTCATACCAGTTCTGACCAGATGCTGAGGAGCTCTGACTCTTTAGAGACAGAACAGAGACACACAGAACAAAGAGGAAGAACTCAGCTGCACTGAAGTTCTAACAAGCACGTTTTCTACCCCATGTTTGAAGCCTTAGGCCAATGACCAGAGTTTAGTCATCTTAAAACTGCAATTTATAGATTAAAAAATGACCCCACCCACTGTGAAAGCAGCAGTGGGTGAGGTGCATTGTGGGTAGTCATTTTCTTAGCTATTTTGTTCTATTTTGGGGTGTTTATGCATGTTTATTGTGTGTGGGAGGTTGTGTTGTGTTGTCTTGTGTGTTTTTCTTGGTTATTGCTTTGTTCAGTGTTGCAAAGGTGGGGTTATTTGTTCTGTCATGTTGGCACCATAAGTGAGGAGGAAGGTCTCAGGAATGGGACCACTGTGTTGTTCCTCTGTATATAGTAAGGTGGTGGTTCTCACTAAAGCCTCTGGTCTCAGTAACCATGAGTTCAACTCTCACTGCCTGCCTGCAGTCATGTGGTGCATGAGGCATGAGTTAGCTGGCATCTGTCAGTTAAAATGTAAAATTGGAAATAAAGTAATACTTAAAAACAAGCTGAGTTATATAAATGGGTGTTTAACAGTTGTTTCAACTAAGTATCTTTAGTTACTGTAACTCTGTAACTATAGTACATTCAACTCAGAATTACATTTCACTCTATTAAAGGGTTCAAGTGTATTGAATGTAGTCTGCTGCACTCACTCAACTAATGCTTCATTACTTAAAAAATTTAAGGCAACGTGTTACCTGAGTTTTTTTAAGTAAACTCTACTTATCTGGGTTTAGAGTGTGCTCAGTGAGTGAAGGATGGGTTGGAATTGGACATTTTATTTCTAGCAGCACATCTGAGTCAATGACCCCATCAGGACTTGCAGAGAGCCATGGCTCCTGGATTCTGATTACAGAACCCATGTGAAAGATGTTCATGCCCTGTTCTTTCAGCTGACTGCAAGCTCTAACTTCATTTTCTTTACCAGTTAGTTTCATAATTCCCACAAAAGGAGGGGTACATTATGTACCCCTCCTTTTGTGCTCAGATAGAAACTTGTCATTTTTTGTGGTGGCTCTTACTGGCACCTTTTTTGCGGAGCTTGCTGTAATTCTGATTTTCCTAGTTGTGCCACAAATCAGATGCATTTTGCTCCCTTGTTTCTTCTTGTAATTGTGCTGCTTGATCTTCAGAAACTTGAATATATGTCTGATAGAATGCCCTGCATGGATTACAACTAAGGTCATAACTGTGTGCTTGGCATGGCTGTAAAAATTGCTCATCAACTGTGCTGTTGCGCTGAGATTCTGCTGATGGCAAAGCATTGTAACACTTTCCAATGATTGTGTTCTTGAGGAGGAAAAGTGGCAGTATTGGTATTTTGCTAACACTGTCTCTGAAATCTTGTTGAGTCAGATGATGTGGTGTGTTAGGGAGTGTTTGTGTCACTGCAGCTCGGGAGTTAACGTCATACTGCTGCTCTGCCTTGTGATGCCTGAAGTTTATCTGGCTTAGACGTTTGGGTACGAGGTTCTTTGCTGTCCCTGCATTCCACCTGCGCAGCTCATCAGTACATGCCAGCCCTGTCATTCCACTGATCACAGCATTCTGCACCTGGAACCAACATTGACAGTAGTTCATTTGTCATTATCCAAGATCTAAGATAATATAGAATGTGTGTGTGTGTGTGTGTGTGTGTGTATATATATATATATATATATATATATATATATATATATATATATATACAGGGTTTCCGCGCGGCAGTAAAAGGTAGTAAAAGGTAGTAAATGAAATGTGCTCAAATTAAGGGCCTTAAAAGGTAGTAAATTACTGCATTTGGTAGTAAAAGATCTGACTTGGTAGTAAATTTCTGTCACAGAATTAAAATATTTTAACTTTTCCAATTCGTTTAACTAAAATGGATTTTTATCGTGCTGACAGGACAGCAGAACCCTGACATGCACAACAGCTTTATTGCGCATGCGTGTTGTCAGGCTAATTTGTTCACACGACCTTGCAATACTTTGTGTTGCAGTTGATGTTATTAGCTGCTACATGTTCTTGTAGCTGTTTCTACAATTTGCACATTTGCAATTTCAGTATTCTATTCACTGGCTTGTGATGTCTGAAAGTCATTGCATTTTGTTTATTGTGTCCCAAGTCCTCTAGAACTGAGTTTGTAATGTTTGTGTTGAATGTCTTAATGAAGACGGCATCACACTTTTAAGTAGACAAACATTTTGAAATGATTGAGAGTCTAGTTATACGTATGGGTCAGTGCCCACCCCACCCCCCCACACCCAGAAAAAGGGCTGCTGCGTGATGTCGTGTTGGTAGTAAAAAATGTTGTTGAGGTAGTAAAAAAGGTAGTAAAAGGTAGTAAATTCAGTTCTAGGTTTCCTGTATAAACCATGATATAATAACCACTGAAATAGGAGCACTGTTCTGGCCATCCATTGTGCAAGCTATTGCGAGCTTTTTTCAACTTAATTCAGTTTATTTCTATAGCTCCAATTCACAACAGCTGTCATCTCAAAGCACTTTACAATGAAGGTTATTTCAAGTCCATCTGGAATCCCAGCAGGCTGCATTGAATCACTGACAGGAGGTTGTATCCAGTGCTTAATTTGTAAATCAAACGTTACCGGAACGAAAGTAGTGATGTTGGACCAAAGTTCACTAAGGACAAAACTTTTGCCAGATCGCGCGGGGGGGCGGTGCGGCGCCGGCTCATAATTAATGGAGTTTTTGACGAATAACTTATAATTGTGCCCACATTCCCAAAGTTTACACAAATTTCTCACAAGGTCCTCGCATGCTGCAGAGTTGCATCAGTGGGTTTGTAGGGACCTCTGACATTTACATACCTTTTATTGCTACAGTAATTTGTTGGAATACTTACAAAAAATCATCAATGTGATTTTTTTTTCAAAATGCAAACCATTTTCTACCATGAGGTTTAGACAGTCCCTCTGCTCAGAACAAAAGGAAAATATGCCTGACAAAAATGATCAGGAAATGATTAGAGATCATCATATAATTAAGAATTACTGTGAGACTAACTCACAGAACACCAAACATGAAAACATCTGAACATGTTCCAGAGTTCTTAGGAGGTTATTGTTGTGTTCATGCTGCTCTGATGAGTTGGTTCTGATTAAACGTTCAGGAAGAGCTGGAGCTGCAGGGAGATGCAGCTTTATCTCAGCTGTTTGCTTGAATACTTTAATAAACCACTGCTAAGGTCAAAATGTTACAACTCTGCTTTAGTGCTGCAGAAATGTTACAACATTATGAAATGATCTCATCACGTGTTTGTGCTCCAGCTTCCTTAAATCTTCTGCTGCCCAGATCAATATATTAGGATGACTTTGACATGAGTGAGGCTGCAGCATGCTGGTGGCCATTTCTCACCAGAAAAAAGTATTTATGTTGTTAATATTAGGTTTTAACCTTTCATTTATACAGCTACTGGTTTTAACGGAGTTAAATACTGGCGGTGGTTATGGTCAACTCCGAACTTGACTTGAAAAAAAACACGACGAGCCTCGGGGGAAAATCTCTAAAGGCTGAAAGGAGGTAAATCTGCTACAGTCCTCGACAGAAAACCGTGTTATTTAGTGGTGATTTTGTTTGATTTGACAAACTTTAAACTCAAAGCCGCTGCTCGTGAGCGCCGTGCGGGTGCGACGCTGCCAAAGCGTTTGTTTCCGCGACTGTGATTGGTCAAATGACGACACGCTAAAACAAAGATCGTTTGTGAACAAGATGAATTTCTTCCTTCCCTTATTGACTGCTGAAACCAGAACGGCTTATTTGGCTTAAAAACGGCGATTTTGCCGTAAAGCGAAAAGTTTAGGTATGAGATTGATAAATGAACCACTCACCCGTAAGTCCCTGACCAACACAGCGTTCTCATTTCCTCCATATCCAGCTCCGTCTCCGTTTTGTTTATTTTTTCCGTCATGCAGACAGGAGGCTGCCACCTTGGAATCACGTGAGGGGAGAACGCGCTGTGATTGGTCACTTGGAAGATTTCAGCTCAGCCGACTGCTCACGTAGTGCGCACACGGTGAGTTTCTGCCCCCCGTGGGGCGGAAAGTATCAAACCGGTTTGATTTTCACCTCAGCGTCTCATAAGGCAGAAAACTCAGTGAAAATTAGGCGCACACAGCGAGTAATCTGCTGAGCAAACGGCCTCGAATGACCGGTAGCTCAGCTGTTGGCTCTCGTGTGCGGCAGGCTTTAGCTCTGAGGATGACCACAGCTGGTGGTCGAAACGTCAGCAAGAAAGGTAAAACTATCTTTTCTCTGTGTTAAAAAAAGAACCAAGTGATATTTGTCAGCTGATTTTTCTAATGCAACTCCCTGATCACAGCCTTTGGCCAGTCCAGTGTTTCTGTTTCAGTGACGTCCATATCCTGATAAGTGGCATACCTTCCACAGGATAGCTGCTGCATGACTACATGATTTCCCTAATCCAGCGATACAGTTACAGCCAACTGTCTCCACTACTCCACTTTCCCTTAGATAGATAGATAGATAGATAGATAGATAGATAGATAGATAGATAGACAGACAGACAGACAGACAGACAGATAACTTTATTGTCTGTTTTAGAATAAAAACAGAAATTCGTCTTTGACACGGTGAAAAAAATAAAAATAAAGTATACAACCCTTCTAAACCCCTAAATTCTTAAAACACATTTAAAATCACGTTAACAATCACACCCAGGACACATCCAGCATAACCAGTATAATCTAGTTTATGCTGTTTAAAGCAGTTATTGCAGATGGAATGAATGACTTCTTGTAAATGTTTTTCCGGGCCAGTGGGGTTCTGTATCGCCTGCCTGATGGCAGCAGAGTGAAGAGGTGATTCAAGGGATGGGAAGTGTCCTCTGTGATGAAAGTGGCTTTCCTCACTACAGAGCGCATGTATAACTCAATCAAAGGTAGTTGAGGTGTTCTGTTTTTTTTTTTGCTGGCCTGATTTATTATAGACCCTTTTACTACCCACGTCATCAAAAGTTGCGCGCGCACCCTGGTGACGAGACGGAAGCGCTTCCTCATTCACAACGCGACATCAAAACAGCGTTTTAAACCGTTTCTTTTTAAAGTTCTGAGCACATAAAAATGTCGGGTTGTTGCGTGTACGGATGCCAGAATCGCTTCTCTTCAAGCAGTGGACTGAAATTTTACAGAATTCCGAAGGGAGCACATCCATTTAAACAAAATCGGAGACGTCTGTGGCTGCAGGCTATCAAAAGGGTTGATGAAAACTGGACTGAAAACACGATCCGAAATGCTCGAGTTTGTAGCGCCCATTTTATATCAGGTAAGGTAATTATGTACTAAGGTTACACCAGAAAGCTGGTTAACGTGTGTTGTATTAAATAAAGTAAGTTGCGTTTGCTGGTTTGCTTTTAAGCAGTCTATTTATTCACAGGCGAGGCGTCATTGGACTCCTCGAGTCCTGATTTTGTGCCTTCTGTGTTTACGTACACAAAGCAAAGTCAAAACCCCCATGCAAAGATAGACAGGTAATGTTTACACCTTCTCATCACAGATATATTTAATATTTAGAAATTCTTGCTATTCGTGATGTTCAGAGTGTTATTATATGGCTCTTGATTGGTGTAACTCTTAAGTAATTTAGACCTGTTACATTAAGGTATCAACGGAAAAGGAGAAGGGATGAAACGTCTTACACTCCATCAAATCAGCTGGCTGCTTTAGAGAGTACAGAAACATCTATGGATCACCATCCTGGTAAGGATTTTGTATTTTCTTTTACTATAAAAATATTTGTGTGGACTTGTTGCTGCATATGCTAACTTTTCACATTTCTGTGTTAAAGCTGAAGAGGAGCTCCCTGTTCCAAGGAGAGAATATGATGACCTAAAACAAAGATATAGTGGGCTTCATAATAACCATGTCAACCTGCAGCTGGAGTTTGAAAAACTTAAGGCAGAAAATATTCAGCGTTTTCCTACGCAAATATTAGGTGCAACAGGGGAGCACTGATTTTTTTCACAGGACTTACAACTTTTGTCTTTGATTGGCTGCTAACAAAAATAACAGACAGCGTGGATATAATTTGCCAAAAACTCACAGTACATGATCATCTATTGGTTGTGCTAATGAAATTAAGACTGGGTCTAAGCAACACTGATTTAGCATACAGATTTAATGTTTCAAAGACAACAATATCAAATATTTGTTGAAGCTGGATACCTGCCATGTCTGTAATCCTTAAACCACTCATTAAATGGCCAAGTAAGGAAGCCATATTAAAGAGCATGCCCAAAGTTTTCAGACGGAATTTCAAACGATGTCGGTGCATAATAGACTGCACTGAAATTTTCATTGCTAGACCTAGTAATCTAACTGCTAGGGCCCAGACATGGTCAAATTACAAACACAGCAACACAATTAAATATTTGATTGGCATCACCCCAGCTGGAGCAATATCCTTTCTGTCACCTGGATGGGGTGGAAGGGTTTCAGACAAACAAATAACAAAAGAGTCAGGGCTTTTTGATCTTTTAGAACGCAATGATGAGATTCTAGCTGATAGAGGATTTCAAATCCGAGATGAACTTGCCGCTTGTGGAGCCACTCTCCGTATACCTCATTTCACAAAAGGGAAAAAGCAACTCTCTGCTCAGGAGGTAGACTCATCAAGACAACTGTCTCATGTCAGGATACACGTTGAACGAGTAATAGGACGCTGGAAGAACTGTAAGATTTTGCAAACAGTAATTCCTGTGTCACAACTCAACATTCTAGATGACATTGTGATTGTGTGTGCTGCTCTAACAAACCTCTGTAAGAGTGTTGTTCCCAAAAAAAACCACCAAAAAATATCCAGTTCTATGTTTCCATGCCAATTATAAATGGTGCTACTGTCATTTGCTAAAATATGTACAACTGGTTTTGCATTACTGTAAGAAAAAATGTAAAGCCGCTACTGTGATTTTTTTTTGTACTAAATAAACAATTTCAAATTTTCTTTGTGACTGTCAGATACATTTCGATTGTGCACAAATTAAATCTTTGTGGTTTCAACATTAGATGCAAACTAAAATACACACATACAAACACCATTGAAACCTAAAGAATTGTTTATTTGAAAAATATTTGAGCATCAATACCATTCTTTTACATCCAAGAATTACCCAGAAGGCTTGTTTTAAATTAACTTGGAAAGTTTAAGACTCAACACAGTACAGACATAACCAGATTGCTGGTTTCCGTCTGATGTTTACACAGCTGTAATGAAAGTGACTGCTGCATTTATTACAGTCTATTGTTTTGGCAAAATCCGGCCTTCCACAGAATTTGCATGCTCTCTGTGATTCCAACGCAGGGTCGAATGTTCTCGTCAGGAGCTCTGGCAACACGTGGGAAATGAAGGCCTCCTGAGCTTTAGGCAAAGTATCCTGCAGAAGTTTGTGGTCTTTAGCAACACGCTGCACAATGAACTCTTTCTTTGTCCACACCACAAAGTCACAGTAGTTCACTTCACACACAAACATGTGGAGCTGAATCTGGTAGTAGTATGGTGTGAGTGCTTCAACAACAACAACGAGTTGTCTAGGCAGAACTTCGGGTCTTCTGTACTTCCCTGAAGACTCTCCCGGTACTTGTAGGGACATTTAATCTCTACCACTCCTTTGCCACAGCAGGTACATGTAACAATCCCATCTGCGGATGACCCAAGGTGTGGCTCAGATGGATGAACAACTAAACCACAGGTGCTGACCTTGAGTCCTTGGTGATTTTTTGCCATGAAATCACTATACTGTTGTCTAGCGGTTTGCTCCATATTTTCACCCCAGATAACAGATGGGACATTTAATGTGGTCTTATTGTACTGCATTATGTCCATTATGTAATTTTTGCTGACTTTGTCTGTTGTGGCCACATGGTGAAATTTAGTACTTGTGATCCTACCAGCCCTATGGATATGCCAGTCATGTGACTTTGACTGCTGCCTTGTTACCCTTTGTAGTTTTTCTAGTTGATGATGCTGCGTTGTAGTTTTTAGTCTTTGAAATGTTTCTTCACATTTTACATTTAATTCTTGTGGTGAGAGCTCCCTGAGTGTTGTGTCAAATAAAGCAGTCAACGGCTCTGGCAAGCCAGTTTGTTCCTCTGTATCACTCTCTGATGATGCTGTATCTGTGTCACTGTTGTCCATGCTTGTCAGGACTGCAGCTTCTGGCTCCACTGCCTTTAGTTCGAGGATGTCATCATCCGTCAAGGCTGGGGAAAGGGTAATGAGACATAATTAGGATGCAGTTTTAAGTTTTAATACATTTTATGTTTCTATCTTGTCCTTTATCTAAAGATACACAATAAATTATTACCAATTAATTAAGACATAATACAGTCAATGTGCAACCACAAACCAGAACTTGGATAACACTTGTCATTCATTACATGCCTCTTAGTGTGACACTGCTCCTCCTAGCAGTTTCAGAAGCTGCTGGGAGCTGTCTGCATAGCTTCTTTGATTTGTGGAAAGTGATCTTCTTCAGTGGAGCTGGCTCTACATTTTTCCTGCTCATGTCTTTCCACGCACATGCCTGAGATGTAACTGAGGCCTTTTCTGTTTTTCCCATCCTAACACAAAGCTCAACTTTGAATAAAATTGCTGCTGCATGGCTGCAGCATGACCCAAGTCTGGAACATCAAAATGGCAGAATTAAACATATGTATATGCTTTATTTCATGCTTCAAGTTAACATTTCATTCTAATTCATCTGTATTTTCCCACTGCATATATTCTACCAAATTCTGATTGGTTAACTGTATTTCTCTAAAAATTGAATTTTTTTTTTTGTCGGGGGGACAGAAAAAAATTACGTGATTTTACTCTGAGCACGCTAAAAAAGAAACGTATTCAAGTACTCACCCTGCCATGCAGGTACAGTTGGCTGTGAAGACGTAGTTCTCCGGTTTGTTTACTATGACCCAAGCTTCGTACATAGCTGTCTTGTGTCCTTGTCTTTGGCTAGGAAGGACTTCGGCCTTCAAGACGCAAAACTCAGAGTCTATGTCGTGATATTTTACATTCTGTACGTGACCACAGACAACATAATTGTACGCATCTAACGATTTGTATGCCCGTAGCTTCTCTCGAGTGTACTTACTGGGCCTCTCCACTAAATACGTATATATATCGGGCCACTGGATATCGGGCCACACAGCTACATCTTCCACCCATTCTGTAATGCCACATGGATCCGGGAGTCTGTTGCCATTCGTTAAAGTTAGTTTACTAATATAACTTTCAAGATTTGTTGGGGATAACCCTGCAGCGTAGCTGGACAAAGCCTGAAACGACGCCATTCTTTGTTGCCGAGATGCGCGTGCATCCTCGATTGCGTAATACTGTTTACAAACAGTAAAAGGGTCTATACTGGAGTTGTGTTTTCATCCTGATGGTGAGGAAGTTGAACCAGGCTCTTATGGCACATACACACTAGCACCGGGCGGCTCCGATCGGTCGGCCTCAGTCGGCCCCGGCCCCACCAGGTTGTTTACACACGTCTTCCAGGACACCCTTTGGAATGCGGACGTGATAAGCGGTCTCAGAAATGCGCGCGAAAAATTGGCGCGAATATATCAGTGATGTGGGCGGGTCAAAGTAGTGCGGAGAAGTCTGCCCGGTGTCTGCGCTCATCACAGCAGACGGGAACAGAGAAACGGCTGGGTGGGTCAAAGGAGCGCGAAGTCCGCGGTCTCTTCCTCATTAAACAAAAAGCTGCGTGGCAGCACTGTGTCAGTGTGTGTGTGTGTGTGTGTGTGCGTACGCTGATCACAGCTGACGGAAACAGATAAAACAGCTTCAGTCAGAGGCTTGTTAACTCCTCCGCATTCAGAGTGATAATGAAGCGCGCATGCGGGAAGCCCCCGCTGGCGGATTCTATCCGCTAATCGGAGGTTCCCCCTAAAGGTAGGCGTGAATTTGAGCCGACCAATGAGTCGGCAGTGGGTGTGTTGGCCCGGTTTTCGGCGCGAGTCAGACCACCTTCAGATGAGGGCCGAAAACACGTACGGTTCAGCCACAAAAATCCCCGGGCCACCCGGATGTGAAAGGAACTTACCCAATCCCGCCCGGTCCGAGCCGGTGCTAGTGTGTAAGCGCCATTAGTTTTCTGAGCAGGTGGAGACGCTGTTGTGCTTTTTTGTATATAGAGCCTACATGGTCAGAGAAGGATAGGCAGGTGTCGATCTCTATCCCCAGATACTTAAAACTCTGGACCTGCTCCACTATCTGAGCATTGATAATGAGTGGCTGGAACAGGATTCCCTTGTTTCTTTCCTTTCAGGTCACAGCACAGCTCTTTGGTTTTAGAAATGTTCAGCTCCAGTGAATTATCTTCAAACATATGGAGCAGCGTATGGACTTCCTCTTGATATCGTGTCAAGGATGGAATGTCTGTAAGGTGGGCCTCCAAGGCCATGTCATCCGCATATTTGAACAGTGACATTCCCTTTCTACTGCAGATGATGTTGGTAGTGTACGCAGAGAACAGAAAAGGGGAAAGCACACATCCCTGGGGGAGCCCTGTCTTTAAAACCAGTGAGCTGGATTTAAAACCGTTCAGAAGGACATGCTGTGGTCTGTCCTTTAAAAAGTCCTTTACCCATAGAATCAATGCAGGGGGGACATGAAGTTCAGACAGGCGGTGCAAAAGTGTGTTAGTATTTACGGTGTTAAAAGCTGATGAGAAATCCATAAATAAAATTCTGGTGTGGGGGTGTACAGAGTCCAGTTGTTTAGTGACTTCATTTAAAAGCATCAGTGTTGCGTCCTCCGTACTGCGTTTTGTTTTGTCGGTGGAAACCTGAGCCAATCAAATTGCTTGTTGTTGAGTTTTTTTTCAGCTGGCTTAACCAATTACAGGGAGAGAATCCTTGTAAACAGGAAAATGACTGAATGCATCGACCATTAAACACTTTTGCGGGTAAAACAATGCCAGAAAAAAGTCTGATCAGCTCAGCTTTTACGTTGGGACAGTGGCGCAAAAAGTGGGTATGCAGTGTATGCGGCACATAGGGGCGCCAGGCTGGAGGGGGCGCCAAAGTGATGATGCAAAAAATATTTTTAGTCTGCATAATAGGTGTGTACTTGTCCGTGTGTGTATCTGCGAACTATATAATTAATGAACACGCTGGTGATTAGGCGCTAAGGCGCCCTCCGTATTCCCTCCCCGAGACACACACACACCAACACATTTGCACACCTTGCACACACACACTGTCAGCGCTCCAGCGCGCGCGCCCCCTCTACGCGCTGGAGCGCGGATGGAGGTGTGGACGGGTTTTTTACACAAGCCACAGATCTATTAAGCTGTGTGTTTATTCATGAAAACGTTGTAGAATCTAGTCGCGCTAATAAGCTCCAGCGGAGCCAAGCTCTGGTGTCACCATGAGAGTTACGTTACGTGATAAGCAGCTCCTGTCTAACGGGGAGTAATCAGGTCCAGACCGGGTAAACTCCCGGCGTGCCGGTCTGAGGTCGGTGTCTTTAGTCTTTTTGGGTTTTCGGTCCGATGTTCAGTCACAACACTCTGTTGCTGATGAGAGGATTTATCCTCAAGGTGTAAAAGAAACAGGTGAGCTGCTGAACAAGCTTTAGTTCATTATAAATACTTTCTATGCCCAAATGATTCTAGTGACCTGTTATTTATCATTTTATAGTTAATAGTAAGTTAATAAATACACCAAACACACAGGTGATAGAAAATAAGATGAAATAAGCCTGAATATTTTCTCCCACAGCTCAGCTCTGTTAGAAATAAGCAAATGTCTGCTTCAGCTGGACAATAATAATATAAAGGTGTTCACAGGTAACTAATCTTTTCATGAAAAAGGAATATTAATCATTTTTTATTTTAATAATGATTTCATTTCATTTTTAAGGTGTGGATGTGAACATCTGAACAGAATATTCTGATTGGTGTAAAGAATCCATGATATTAATAACAGGTCAGGATCTAAGGTGGGTCGGTCTGAGTCATAAAACTCTGCCCTGGGCCTAAAGCCCTGCAGCTTCATTCTACTTTGTTCCTTAAATTGTCGTGAGCGTTGTGTAGTTTTGCAAGTTCTGCACACTCACACATTCAGCAGTGAGCTCTGCCAGCTGATTGGTTCTTTTGGTGACATCAGTTCATGTGGTACTGAGCAGATGCATCACTGGATTTTGCTGTAGTCGGTGTTCAAAATGGATTAAAGAAAGGACAAGATAACTTTAACTCAACTATATCATTATAATGCTGTGTACACGCACCAGTCTGTAACTCTACTTTTTTCTCAAAATGCACCAGACTGATGCTGGGGGGGGGGTCCAGTTGCGCGTGCGCACAGGGGGAGGGGGGGCACCCATTTTGTGTCTGCATACCCCTCCAAAAGTAGGTAGTTGCGCCCCTGCGTTGGGCTATAGTATTTCACGAACCAATTGGATTTTTTTTCCTATACCACGGATTTATGACCATATAACCTGCAGGTTATATGGTCATAAAGCCTGATTTTACGCTTTTGGCTTCGGGAAATTAGCATGCTGCTGCGTTTGCGGCTTGCGCCGCTCCATCAGCTTTGAACTAAGAGTGGTACTGCTATTATTGTGAGTCTGGGCTTTAATTTAAATGCCTGCTTCTGTGGATATCTTGCATTGTGGCTACTGTGTGTTTTTCTCGTTATGTGCAGCGTCTATTTTACTGCATCACATTTTTACAGCTTATTGGGTGTTGGTAGAAAGCGGATTCTATAGATTAGATTAGCCTATTCCCTTTAAGTGTGTGTGCAGTTTGTGTAATATATGGGTGAATGGATGAATATTAAGCATGTTTTTGGAACAACTTTGTTGCAGGAAGTGCTCATAGACCCGCTACTGTCTGTGACCGTCACTGATGGTCAGGTTCTAGTTGTGTGACGCTGACGCATAAGAATGGTAATTTGGCGTCCCCTAGTGGTGATATGTGGTTAGCGCCCCACCCAAAAAAAGTCACCAGCCGCCACTGTTGTTGGCTCTGTTATTCATTCTGCTGTGGTTTGTTGGGGTGTAGGCAGCTCTGACAGGGACAGGAAGAGACTGAACAAGCTAGCTACCAAAGCTAGCTCGATTCTGGGCTGCCCACTGGATACAGTTGAGACGTGTGAAAGGAGGATGCTGGGGAAGATGACCTCCATCTTAAGAAACCCCTCCCATCTACTGCACAAATCATGGACAGCTCCTCCAGAGGTAGACTTAGACTATGTTCACACTGCAGGCAAAAGCACATCAAATCCGCATGGTGACCTGCCTGTGACCCTTATCTGATTTTTTTGTGACAGTCTGAAGATCACAGATCCGATTGTTCCTAATCCGATCCAGGTCGTTTCAATATGTAGTACTGATTGCGACACATATGCGCATTTTTTGAAAGCGACTGCAGTCTGAACGGTCATGTCGCATTAAATCCGCCTCCTATCCGAGTTTTTTGCAGTCTGAATGGTCATGTCGCTTTAAATCCACCTCTTACGTCACTGCTCAGCAGAGGTCAGCATCATGTCAGGACTTTTCTGAGGAGGAGCGCTGAAGAGCAGCACTGACAGGATTCAGGGGTCTGTGGGACATCCTGTCAAGTTTTGGAATTAAAAATACAAGAAAGCATGAGAACGGGAGGTGCTGCTGGAGCGAAGCGCATCTCCGGTCTCGGTCTCCGTGACAGCGGGGCGGTTCTCTGTGAGAGCGGGGCGGGGGGGTTCCGTGAATTAACTTAATACCAAAACATTTTCAGGGAATACTAACTCGGGAAGACGGCGGGAATAAGAAGTAAAATAGTTTTTAAAATAGTTTCCAGCCCAAAACGAGAGACTCAGGTGTGATCCTGTGTCTGAACTGTCTGTGAGGCTTTCACATCACAACTCCACCTCTCCTGGTTCTGACTGGGACTTCTTGTCTTCTGCGCATGCGGGTCGCTTTGGGGCTGTGAAGCGTTCACACTGGAGAGTGTTTGATGTTGCATTTCAGTTATAATGTGAACAGTCACACCAAAAAAATCGGATTTACTTAAAAAATCGGAATTGAGCATCAAGACCTGCAGTGTGAACCTAGCCTTAGACATCCCAAATGTAAAACAAAACGCTACTGTAGATCTTCCATTCCCTCTGCTGTAAGAGTGTATAACTCCTCAGTTTAAGCTGTACTGGTATTATCCTGGTACACAATAACACCAATGCAATATTCAGTATGTGTTCTATACTTGTGCAATACCGGATTCACATTGTTGTCTGTGTCTCTTACAGTATGCTGCATAGTGTTGGTACCAAGTTTGTTTTCATTTTTATTTGTGGTTTTTTTAGTGATTGAAGGTTAAAATACTAGATTACTGCATATGTGTATATACATGTACCCTTGTTTTTTATCTTTCTTCTAATTACCCTTTGAGTGATGGTGCTGCTGTGACGAGTGAATTTCCCCACTGTGGAATCAATAAGTCTATTCTATTCTACCTTGCTAGTAATGGCAAAAATAAGCTAATTCTGCTAATAGCTGTCTGACAGAACAACTTTGATTTTGTCATTCAAACATTGTTGGGGCCTCTTGTTTTGTAGTGAAATGGGTTTTCTTGTTTTATTTTTTCCACAGAAGAGTTTCCATGACGAAAGCCTCGCAGGGTCTATATGTACCAGAGCCTAGAGCGGCTCGTGGCCAGTCCCAGCACAAACAGTCCAGAGGGAAGAGAACAAGATCAGGTTTTGGAGAAAGTCTTTCAATTCAAGACGCACGTCAAGTTGAGGAGTTACAAGAACAAAAGAATTGCTGAAGAGAGGGTATATTCATTTTAGAAATGTTTTCTTCCAGTTTACAGGTGTGCAGAACCCATTTCACTGTTTGTGAAAAATTATTTATTGTATTATGTAGGTTGGATAAAAATTTCACATCATTAATATAACCACATCAATAATAGTGAATCAAAGCATCCATATACCAAAATATAATTGTATTGGGTGGAATGTTATCATCACTCTTTTTACATTTTCTAGTCATTTTATTTTTCAAAGCTAATTAATAAAATTGGAAAGTTATTTGCTTAGAGCTCTACAATTTTCTCGACATTCTACATTTAGAAAGTACATAGTATGTTCATTTTTTTACCACTCTTCATAAGCATGTACGGCAAGGCAGCTTTATTTCTTTAGCACATTTCATACACAGAGGCAATTCAATGTGCTTTCCAATTAGAGAATAGCAAGAACATTCAAAGCAACATGACGGCACAATTAAAATAGACACAAATTCAATTTAGATTTATACATTAAAAAGAAAAAGACAAAGTTAAAGGGTGAGCAGATACAGTGCAGAAGGTGCAGCATCAGAAACATTCATTCATAGGCTGATGAATACATGAAGGTTTCCAATTTTGATTTAACAGTTACTAGAGTTGGGGCACATCTGAGGTCATGAGGAAGCTGATTCCATCTGTGTGCAGCATAGTAGCTAAAGGCAGCTTCACCCTGTTTGGTTCTGACCCGGAGTTCTACCAGCCGACTGCTTCCTAAGGATGTCAGAGCCCTGCTGGGTGGAGATACTGGAAGGAGAGCTGACATGTATTTTGGCCCCATGCCACTGAGTGATTTATAAACTAGTAGAAGCACTTTGAAATGGATTCTGTAGTTTACTGGTAACCAGTGTAGAGATCTAAGAACAGGAGTGATGTGCTTGGTTCTCTTGGTTCTTGTTAAGACTCTAGCAGCAGCATTCTGAAAAAGCTGCAGTTGCTTCACAGCTTTTTTGGGAAGACCAGCCATAAGACCATTGCAGTAGTCCAGCCTGCTGGAGATGAACGCATGAATGAGTTTCTCTAGGTACGGTCTGGACATGAGACCCCTACCTGCAAACTCAGAAGGTGTGAAAAAGGTGACAACCCCCCCCCCCCCCCGAACAAGGTCCTCGTGCAGCAGAGTGTCATCAGTGGGTTTTGTAGGGACCTCTGACGGTTACATACTATTTATTGCTACAATAATCTGTTGGAATACTTACAAAAAATCATCAATGTGATTTTTTGGCACAATGCAAACCATTTCCCACCATCAGGTTTAGACAGTCAGAAAAATATGCCTGACAAAAATGATCAGGAAATTAGGATCATCATATAATTAAGAATTATTGTAAGACTAACTCACAAAACACCAAACATGAAAACATCTGAAAGTATTTCAGAATACTGTAATCATCCTTAGGTTATTGCTGTGTTCATTGCTGCTCGCAGCAATTTCCTAATGTTGTGATTTCTTGCACATATGGCCAGGACTCCCTTGAAAATGAGGTTTTTAATCTCAATGGGACCTTCCTGGTTAAATAAAGAATAAATAAAATAAAATATGGCAATAAAACCCTTTTGATTCTGATTCTCTGATAAGTTGGTTCTGTTTAAATGTTTAGAAAGAGTTGAAGCTGCAGGGAGATGCAGCTTTATCTCAGCTGTTTGCTTGAATACTTTAATAAACCACTGCTAAGGGCAAAATGTTACAACTCTGCTTTAGTGCTGCAGAAATGTTACAGTATCATCTTTGGTACGTTCATACTGTGTGTTTTTTTCGTAATTCTTTTACTTTTCGTTCTTTATATTTGAAATGTTACAGTATTATGAAATTATCACATCTCGTGTTTGTACTCCAGCTTCCTTAAATCTTCCGGTGCCCAGATCAATAACTGAGTCAGGCTGTAGCATGCTGGTGGCCATTTCTCACCAGAAAAAAAGGATTTATGTTAATAATAGGTTTTAACGGAGTTAAATACTGGCGGTGGTTATGTTCAACTCTGAACTCGACTTCAAAAGAAAAAATAAAAACACGAACCTCGGGGAAAAATCTCTAAAGGCTGAAAGGAGGTAAATCTGCTAAAGTCCTCGACAGAAAACCGTGTTTTTTAGTGGTGATTTTGTTTCATTTGACAAACTTTAAGCTCAACGCCGCTGCGAAGATGTTGAAAGTGAAACAACGGTGGTCATTACTCACTGTGTGAGCGCCGTGCGAGAGCGGCGCTGCCAAAGCGTCTTTTTCCGCGACTGTGATTGGTCAAATGACGACAAGTGACTGACACGCTAAAACAAAGATCGTTTGTGAACAAGATGAATCCCCTCCTCCCGATTGATTCTCATAGTGACTGCTGAAACCCGACAGGTGACACCCCCCCCCCTCAAAACAAAAACTCTTCGGATCTATGATTCACGTGAACGCTATAATTGGCTTCAAAAACGGCGATTTGCGCCGAAAAGTGACAAGTTTGCAGGTATGGAGACCTCTGAGTCTTGCTATTTGATGAAGATGATAAAACGCTGATCTAGTTATAGCCTTAATGTGACCAGTGAAGCTCAGGTCTGAATCAACTATGACACCAAGATTTCTAACCTGGGTCTTTGTTTTTATTCCTCTTTATTCCTGTAGAAAATTATTAACCAACCAACTCATGTCTATCTAATCTTTCAACAGGCACGAATCAGATCGCTAAACTTGGAAACATCCCACAGATTGCTGGAGCGTTGTTTAACATGTGACCCAAGTCTCTTGTTTGACATCATGTGCATATCTGCATTTCTTTAATGTGCTTTAAAATGGTTTAGCTTGAATGTTTCTGAAACACAACCCCAGCACCTTGTCTGTGTTACAATCTACTTTGGGTTTTAGCATGAACCTGTCTAATTACTGGGAAACCTGCTTCTGACGCAACTCCCCAAAATGGAAACGCAAACCTCTGGAAACATCAAGGCTGAAAGGAGACAAACCTGCTAAAGTTCTTGAAAGAAAACCGTGGTATTTAGAGGTGATTTTGATTGATTTGACGAACTTTAAGATCCAACCGCTGTGAGATGTTGAACCAACAGTAGTCAAACACGCTGCAGCAGTGCCGCGCTGCCGGCTACCGCAGCTTGTTTTGGTTTGTGATTGGTCAAATGACGACTTGTGACCCACTAACAAAGACAGTTTGTGAGCGAGATGAAAACCCCTCCTTTCTCTGAAATTGACTGTTACTGAAACCTGACTGAAGACCGACCCCTCTTCAAAAGAAATACACCTCGATCCACGCGAACGTCATATTTGGCTTCAAAAACGGCAATTTTTGCCGAAAAGCAAGTTTGCAAGTATGAAACAAAGGTATTTTAAATTCACGTCAGTACTAACCAAATTTAAGACTTTACTGAAGACTTTTTAAGGGTCGTAATTTTTCTTAAATCAATTTTAGACTTTTCAAGGCCCTACGGATACCCTTTAAATATAACTAAACTAAACAGAACATATAGAGCTAGGGAATTGGGGAGGGAACATGAGATGGGTAAAAATAAACTAATAAACCAAAATTCTGGAGGCAAATAAAAACACAAGACTATGGAGAGGCGACAATAACCGAATAGATAAACAAATAAACAGGGAAGGTAAGAGAACAAAGGAACTAGGCACATGAGAAATTCAGTAAATCCTCCAAAGACGCACCACGTGGCTGCCTGTGACTCCCGCTGATACACACTGCACATCCAAGCTGGCATACACACTGCTCACAAAAATTAAAGGAACACTTTTTTATTGGGCCTGGCATGAAATCAATTAAACCTGTCTGATAATTTTCTGGTTGATGAAGCAGCTGAGGGCATTGTTAATCACTTTCAGCTGTATTGGTGTTCATGGACTTAACGACAGGTGCACTAAAGTGGCAACAATTACAAAACCCTCAAAACAGGACTGGTTTAACATGTGGAGGTCATTTCAAGTTTCTCCCTCTTGATCTTTTTTGGCTGGTTTTCCACTCGTGCTAGTTTTGGGTTGAGTAATTATCTCTACTGGCAGCATGAGGCGATTCCTTAACCCTACAGAAGTTGCACAGGTTGTCCAACTTCTCCAGGATGGCACATCCACACGTGCTGCAGCAAGAAGGTTTAATGTGTCTCCCAGCACAATCTCCAGAACATGGAGGAGATTTCTAGCCTAGTGAACTAGACCAAATTCTTGCTTTGCAGAGTTTGGTCTAGGCACGCTTCATAGGAACCCTCGCAGCCCAAACCACTGCTGTGTCTATCCAATCACAACTCGCTATAGTTTTGGTTGGGCCAATCACAGCGCTCTATATTGTGGGCCAATCACAGAGCGGGAGTAGCCGATGACGTCAGCGCTGCGGCCGCGAACCCAAGCAACATGGCGGCAGCGCCGGAGCCACGTTCTTTTGAAACGGCTTTGTCATCAACATTGGATTATTTAGACTCCAACATGCGTAAGTGTGTTGGCTATACTTAGCGGCTTCTTATTTTTATCAAACAAAGTAGTGCAATGTCCCAGTACACCTGATATTCACATGTTTTTATACAAAAACGACAGAAATCATTGACGCCATTGGTGGGTCCTGCTTTACCGTCGTTGTGATTACGTCACGTTGTTCGTTACTCTGATTGGTCCTAGCGCTATCCAATTGCGTGCTGACATTTTGAAAGACAACCGTAGATCCCGCCTCACGACTGAGAGCCGTCAATGGTTCGTGGCCAGACTATATATACACATATATAGGATGGCTTGCCAGGCTAGGAGATTTCAGGAGACTGGCGGTTATTCTCGGAGAGCTGGACAGGGCCGTAGAAGGTCCACAACCCATCAGCAGGACCGATACCTGCTCCTTTGTGCAAGGCGGAACAGGCTGAGCACTGCTCGTGCCCTACAGAATGACCTCCAGAGGCCACTGGTGTGAATGTCTCTACCCAATCAGGAACAGACTTCATGAAGATGGCCTGAGGGCCCGACGTCCTGTAGTGGGCCCTGTGCTCACTGCCTAGCACCATAGAGCTCCACTGGCATTTGCTCAAGAACACCAGAATTGGCAAGTCCGCCACTGGTGACCTGTACTTTTTACAGACGAGAGCAGGTTCACCCTGAGCACCTGTGATAGACGTGAAAGAGTCTGGAGAAGACAAGGAGAACGTTATGCTGCCTGCAACGTCGTTCAACATGACAGGTTTGGTGGTGGGTCAGTGATGGTCTGGGGAGGCATATCCATGGAGGGACGCACAGACCTCTACTGCCTAGGAAATGGTGCTCTGACTGCCATAAGGTATCCAGATGAAATCCTTGAACCCTTTGTCAGACCCTACGCTGATGCAGCAGGTCCTGGTTTTCTCCTAATGCACGACAATGCCCGGCATCATGTGGCAAGAGTATGCAGGCAGTACCTGGAGGATGAAGGAATTGAAACAATTGAATGGCCTTCACGATCCCCTGACTTAAACCCAATAGAACATCTGTGGGACATTATGTTTCGGTCCATTAGGCGGCGCCAGGTTGCTCCTCAGACTGTACAAGAGCTCAGGGATGCCCTCACACAGATCTGGGAGGAAATGCCACAAGACACCATCCGTTGTCTCATTAGGAGCATGCCCCGACGCTGTCAAGCATGCACACAAGCTCGTGGGGGCCACACAAGATACTGAAAAGCATTTTGAGTTGCAGAAATGAAGTTTTTGAAATAATGGACTAGCCTGCCACATCTTCATTTCACTCTGATTTTAGGGTGTCTACACAATTGAGCCCTCTGTAGGCTGAAAACTTATATTTCCATTAAAGGACTTGGCATCCTTTTGTTCCTAAGACATTGCCCTGTCGTTATTTGTATAGATATCCAACTTCATATTGAGATCTGATATATCTAATGTGTTTCTTTAAAGTGTTCCTTTCATTTTTGTGAGCAGTGTATAATAAACTACAAAAAGGGGAGGAGAGAGGGAATGGGAGCTGAGAAGTGGCCAGAAAGAAACTAACTGGGGATGAAGCTGAAGGCAGAATGACACCATCAATCTAAAAGGACAGGAAAAACAAGGACGCATGGGAGAGGGGAGAAAACATGGAAGGGACTTAAGAGACAGGACATGACAAGCTTGGTGTAAAAAAACAATCTCAGCATGACGTTTTTATTTTATTTTATTTCTTCCTGTTAAAAGGGAGTTTTCCTTCCCACTGCTACATGCTTGCTTAGTAGGAGGTTTGTATCAACACACAGTCAGTGTCTTGATGCAATCTGCTGGGTTCCTTATATAGGAAACTTTTTTACTGATTGGCTTAATGAACTGAACTGTATTGGAATGTTTACTTTGTGAAGTGCCTTGAGACGACTCTTGTTGTGATTTGGCGCTATAGAAATAAACTGAATTGAATTGAATTATTTGGTTGATAGAAAATCTTCATGTATCTGAAATTTGAAGAACCAACAAACCCTAAATGAGTCAGAAATGTCTTCACCTGAGCAGAAATGACAGATCAGGTTACATGAGTGATTCTAGTGTAAAACCCTCCTGGACCTCCACCTTCATCAGCTGTCTCAGCGGTTAAAGGTGGGACAGTGATGCTGCGCCCGGCTTTGAGCTGCTGTACAGGTGTTCCCTCAGAAAGACCAACAGCTTCTTCCAGGCGTCCTCCTGAGCACGAGCATGTTCCAGAGTCTGTCCCCCCCACAGAGCCATCACTGCAGACAGCACCAGCACTCAGGTAACAGCTTCACCTTTACGCACACACAGAGCAGCTGGCCTGAAAGCAAACATACTTATCTGACGTGTCGTCACGTCTCTAAACAGACTGGATCGAGCGTGTGGAGAATACGGAGGCTCAATCAGGTGACCTGCTTTTGGGTAGGACAGCAGCGTCAGCAGGTGGCTGTTCCCCGCTTTCTCCATCATCTCTTTCATCTGGAAAACAGGAAGTGAGGTTAGAACCTAATAGGGACCTTCAGAATGTAAAGTTTGATTTTGGACAAGAATTTTTCAAATGAGTTATCTTACATCCATTGCCGACTCATAGGAACACCAGTTCTGATCATCCTCACCAACAATCAGCAGCAGAGGACATTTGAGTTGTCCCAACTGTCAGAGACACAGCAGCAGCAATGGACCATCAGCTGTTTGATAGATGTCACACACTGAATTTACTGATGTCACACACACACACCAAAGTTTAACCTGCAGGGCTGTGATCACTTTAAACCCCACCAGGCATCGTTCTCAAAGCAAGAGGGTGACGTACATAAAAACCTCAGAGTGCACATCTGAAGCAGACTGCAGATGTTCATTCATGTCAGCAGCTGTTTAGCATACTAGACCAAAATGACTTTTAGAGTGGATTGCACCAACAAGGTTTATTTAAACTAAGATTAGCACTAATCAGAGATTAGTAAAACTCAGTTTAAAATGACTTAAACCAGGTTTAAAGATAAGCGGAGCTGCGTTGCACCACTTACAATTAAACTCGGTTTAGTTAAACTCAGTTTATTTTTTTAAACTGTGCTTAAACTGATTCAAATCAAGTGGATGTCGAAATAAAATCTAATTAAACAGGCTATGTTATTAAACTATAAACATCAGAGCGTGTTGAGACTTTTTAAAATAGTTTTTACGTTTAGGTGAAGACCCTGGACTTGAACATCTAACAGACGTTACATTGAAATTCCTCCTCCTCTCTGCTCTTCTCACCCACTGACTGACTGTTATTTTAGGAGCCTTTAACAGCGTTGGCTTGAAGAGAAAGTTTATTTAGCTATTTCTCGTAGTTTCTCCGCTCTGCCTTCGCTTTTTCTCTCCATCTCAGAAGATTCGAATAGATCACGTTAGCTAAGCTAACAGCTAAGCTAGCTCTACACACCAGCGCAGATACAAAACATTAGCTAGCTCATCTGCAGAGCTAACCTAGCTCCACACACCGGTGCAGCTAAAGGCAGCAGGCGTCTCAGGCTGTGACTGGGTCAGCTCCGTGTCAGTGAAGGAAATAATGAGCTGCAGACCCATGTGTGCTTCCATATGAGCGAACCAGAGGCTCAGAATCAAACTTTTTTTTCCTCGCCAAACGCAAGCAGGACCAACGCGTGATAGACCCAGCCCAATGTTCACCAGGGTGCTGGTTTTATGGGTCGATCTGAATGATATGTAAATTTTAAATAGATAAATATGTCTGCCTATGATCGATGGTCAGTCCAGCGGAGGCAGCAACTGGTTGATGGTTTTACTGGATCGACATTTGACTTAAAAAAATAATAAAGGAGGCGTCGCTCAGCTTAAGGCTTGCTGAAAAAAACCCCAGCTCTGAAACAGACTCTTTGGTAAACCAGTAACTTACCAAAAGTTAATCTTGATCATAAAATTCAAGTGGACTGAGCCTCTTTCTAAATTTTCTTTCATCATCATTTTTGCTAGCTATACCTTAAAAATAAAGCCATTGCTGAAGTTAAACCTCCTCATTAGCTGGTTTAAAGCTAATCCTAGATCATAGTTTAAATTGGGGTTTAAAGTTGTGGTGCAACAGGCTTAAATTTAAACCTGGTTTAGTGCAACAATTAAACTGGGTTTAAAAGAGAGGTTTACATTTAAACCATCTTAATTTTAAACCAGGTATAAAGTTTGGTGCAACAGAATTTAACCCTAAACCATGATTTAATCCGAGTTTAAAGTTAAACCTTGTTGTGCAATCCAGCCTTACTGCACCAGAACCATTAACGACTACATAAAACGCCTAATATCAAGCCTGTTTAGTTTAAAAACACATGCTGATACTAACTAATAACACTCCATGAGATCTCTCCCCAACAAAACGGATGAACTAGCAGTGTTAGGTGTTGGTGTAGGGGCGATGGTGGCAGAGGACGTAATCGGAAGGTCGCATGTTCGCGTCCCACTCAGTCTGTCGCTGTCGTTGTATCCTTAGGCAAGACACTTGACCCGACTTGCCTGTGTTGGTGGTGGTCAGAGGGGCCGATGGTGTAGAATGGCAGCCTCGCCTCTGTCAGACCGCCCCAGGGCGGCTGTGGCTACATAGTAGCTTACCATCATCAGCAGTGTGTGAATGTGAGAGTGAATGAATAATGGAAAGTGCTTTGAGTGCCTTGAAAAGCGCTATATATATCCAATCCATTATTATTATTATTATTGTTAACGAGGGAATCTGAAAAATGAGCGACGAGGAAACCTTTACAAATATATTCATAATATTAGCACATGTACTTCCTGAATAAGTGATGCTTTCTGGCGGATTAAGGAAATGACATGACTACATAATTAGTGATGGGAATAACGGTGGTACTAATGGAAGTTAGTTTTTTCACTAACGTGTAATCTATTTAATTACTTTGTCGTCATAACGCCATTTCCATCACTGATAAGAAAATGTGTGCGTTCCTAGATCCTCTTCTAGTCACCCAACTGGAACCAGTTAGTGTTCCTGATCATTTCTTTAGTCCCGCTGTAACACTGATTGTATCAGTATAAAGCCCAGATCACATTGTGCGATTTTCGGCCATCTTGGCCAAATCCTTCATCTTGAGCAGAATCGTGACAAAAAACGGTGAACGGTGGTGTGCATATCTGTGGACGTCCAGTGTGACCGGCTCTGCAGCAGCTTTTTGAGCCGTCTCACGACCAAAGAGCCTCCAATAGTCTTCAAGCACTGCTTGAAAACCTACGACTCCCGTCTGCAGTTGACCAATGAAAACACACCTTTGGGACGCCGCAGCAGCAAGACTCCGCCTCTCTGAGTTTCAGTTTCAACTTATGCTTAAAATGCGAATTATAAACTACACACCAGCTTTTATTTTTGTTAACAGACCAAATAAAACCAGTTATACTAAAATAATTAAACTAAGAATGGGTTCAGTAACGTTTTGTTGCTGAGGGAGAGAATTGCTGCTGCGTGATCTGACAGCAGGTGTCAAAAGGAGCACTGATGCGCTGTCACGGAGCGGAGAAAACACTGAGACAGACATTGACGGCAAAACTTTAGATATTGGAGCGATCTGTGACAGATAGATTATAAAAGGTTCAATAATATGTATTGAACCGGTTTGTCTAGTTCCCTCATTCACATCTGATATTTATAGTTATTATGGAACAAAATTGACCTACATTTCAGTAAGATTTTAGGTTTGTATTAATATCACTCATCCTAGTCAAAGTGACATGTCTAAATATATCCAAGTTAAACTCTGATCAGTAGAATTTCATGTATTTCATTAACATGTTCAGTAGTAAGCTACTGGAAATGCTAATCACATTTAATTTCTACTGCTAACAATGTAATGGTGGCATGTCTATTATGTATGGTTTGGTAATAATCCAGTATAGATTATATTCAAAGATAAAAGCGCTTGTGAATTACATACTACAACGGCTTGCCATATATTGCAAGACAGCCTACAATCAATATCATGGTATTTTGAGGAGTTCACCTTTATAACCATAAATTTTCATTTTTTATTATTGAATTCATTGACATAGAAAAAACGATAACGATAAGAGTCAGAAATTTTGATGACGATAAATTGCCCAGCCCTACATTACTGGTTGCAAATGCAAGAATCTATGAGTTTATTTAGTAATTTAGTATTGTAGTAAAATTGCTGTAAAGCACATTGAGTTGCCTTTGTGTAGGAAGTGTGCTAATATAAATAAAGTGTCATGTTCTGTGGTGAGCTACTGGTGTGAATGTTCCTGAGTTCTGTTTTCAGGTGGGCGGGTCCGAGAGCGGTACCAGCTGCTGCTGGTTTGGTAATCAACTGCCAGGGGATATAAGGAGCAGTGTGACTCTACTCCACGCCGGATGATTACTCAGTTTGGGTAGCTCTAGCCTCTTGGTTCTCCTGTGTTTTAGTCATTGTTCACCGTGCCATTTTTCTATCAGTTTTTGGATTCCTGTGCCATTCGTCTAACCTCCTCCTGTGCCTTCCAGGTTCACTCTCCAGTCTCATCTCCAGTACCATAACCCTTGGAACTCACCTCTTCACCACGCCACACTGCATCTCCCCTGGCCGCCCGCTCTCTCTCGTCCACCTGTTCACAACCGTGTCCCCCCATGACACCTACGGATCAGTACCCTCCTGGATTCCTCTGAACTCCAGCTCACCCAGACCTGACACTCCCCCTCCTCCTGTGCTCCTCATCAGTGGAAACCGTAAGCTACTACCAAACATTCCCTCCCTGTCCAACCATCAGACACTCACTCTGCTTTGTCTTCCCTAGAGGACCAGTACCCAGCGCAGAGTCCCGTTGTCCAGCTATTCATATCCCCCCGTGTAAAAATAAAGATTATTGTTCACCTTACCATCTTCGTCTGTGTGTGATTCTGCATGTCGTGGGTCAAACAGCTACCCCACACCATGACATAAAGCTGTATTGTCTAAAATAGTAAATGACACAAGTTCTATTAAGAGGAGATCCAAATGTTCTTGCATATTTTAACTAAAAAAATAACGCAATAGTTACTTTTCCAGGCAATTAGTTTATAACCTTGTAACTCAGTCACTAACTCAGTTACTTTTTGGATTAAGTAACTAGTAACTACAACTAATTACTTTTTAAAGTAACTTTCCCAACACTGTAAATAATACAAAACTTTAAAAAAAACTTGGATGTATTTCCTTTTTACTTCTTATTTGAATGCATTGCTGAAGTATCGGATCGGGACATCGGTAACGGCAGACTTGGATCAAGGGGCAAAAAAATGTGATCAGGACATCCCTTTCACTAGGTCATCGTTATCAGGCTTATGCCTCCGCAGCAGTTTAGTGGGTTTTCACAGATGCCACCAATCTTCCTGCATGCTTCTCTATAATTTCCCAATATCAGAATTCCTGCACTTTTCTGATTCGTCTCCATGTGAAACCCTGAAAAAGACACACGGCATTCACATTGCTGTGTTCAAACTTAAAACTGCATTAAAGAAAATAAACTGACGAGAGACTACAGCTAGAACTGTTTATGTCAGTGGTTTAATGACCTTTAATGTTTGAGGCTGTTTCTATTTGTTGACAGTTGAAAAAAAAATAACTCAAATCAGAACAAGACAGGAAGTGTGAGGCGATGTTACTCACATCCACCTTGTCTGTAGGGTCACTGGGGATGATGGGTAGCAGCAGATCTCGCCAGATCACTTCGTTCTCTTCACTGAAGCGAATCTTACCAGAGTTACTTAATAAAGACAAGTGATATAATTTAGCATTTCACACTTGAAGTTTGACAGAAATCAGTCACTTGGTAGCAGACAGACCCACCTGTGAAAGAAATTCAGTATATCCTCCAAAGATGCATCCTGTGGCTGCCTGTGACTCCCGCTGATACACACTGCACATCTGAGCTGGAAGATGGGAGCAGATCATTCCCTTTACTTTGGTTCTCTTCAACAGTATTACATGTGTTATAAACTAATTTAACATTAACTCCGGCTCAGCCAAGTTAAAACCTGAAGCATTAAAGGGATTCTATGCAGTTTTGGCTTGCTTTTAGCACCCCCTAGGTATTGAAACCAAAAGTGAAACTTATCTCCTGGCTGTACGTTGGTCTTTTTAACACCTTAATCTAACAGCTGAAATGTCTCCTCAGCCTTCATCAGTGTCTACAGGAGCGGTTTGTCACTAAATCAAACAAATCAGCTGTGTTCATGATCTAAAACATGCAGGAAACATGCTGGAAGCAGACTGCAAAGCCAGGCATGTCATGTATCTATTTCAGTGGTTCTCAATTAGTGGGGCGCGCCCCCCCCCCCCGGGGGAGAAGAGCAGGGGGACACGGCAGACGCACCCCACACCCCCACCCCGCTCGGCGCTTCCCTGACGGAGAATACAAGGGTATTCCAACCTCCACTGTCAGTCCAATAAATGACTGATTTGTGAACACAGAAAAAGTGCGCACTGCCAGTTGCGGAGAATAACACAGACGCTCCGATGTGAATCTTTCCATGATGTTACCTCCATGATGGATTCTGTGGTAACGGGTAGAATATCTGCGCACCTGCATGAATCATTAACAAAGTTACTCACGGACAAATAAATAAACAAGTCATCTCTTGTAAAAACAACCGTTGAACGGCTCAGCCAATCATAGATGGTTGAATAATTTGTCTAATCGCCCAACCCTACCACACTCTTACCCCTGCTCTGGGATCAAGGTCATTCCCCCGCACTTTCCTCTACCTCCCGACATTCGCCGACAGAATATCAGCGCGTCTATATGGCAAGCCGTTTTAACATTTAAGCAGACTGGATATGTATTCAGAAATCTATAATTCTATTGTTCCTAGCAGAAATTAACATTCCAGATATCCATAAAACTATCTTACTGTACACAATGAACATTGTGAACCCCCCCCACCACCACATTAGGAGGGGGTGTGAAAAAATGTATGTATCCTAGGGGGGGCTTCACCGAAAGTAATTAAGAACCACTGGGCTATTTTTTAAGTCCAACAGACCGGACCGCCACTCTGAAGTTGCAAGTGTGGTATTCTGGCTACAGAGGGCGGTGGGGGTCTGAGTGACCTTTCATTAACCCTGTAAAGGGTCATTTTAGCACATATTGGCTCAAGAACATGATTTAAACATATGAAGAAGTTGCATACCTGCAGTTTTCCAATTACAAATAAAATCATTACTCTTTTTTTCCATATTGTTAAACTCTCCCATTGTTTCTTTTACTAATGCTAATGGGACATTTAAACTAGGTGCGTCTTACCTTTATGACTTGAGAGTACACAGCCATTCTGAGAGTTATGCTGGTGCCCAAAGACAGACCCAACATGGCGATTCTGCTGCCGAGGATCTGGGGATGTTCAGCCAGGACTCTATAGGCTGTCTGCAACGTGAAAGTATCTTAGAGTCATTTAAAGGTGCAATATGTAAAAATGAATCAAGAATGACACCCTGTGGTCAAATGTGGTTACTGCAGGCCATTTTTCTAAGCAAAAAGTGAAGCCTAATTTATACTTCTCCCTCTGCGTTGGTATGGAGACGCACAACACCATTTTGCATCGATGCAAGGGCTCTCCGACAGGCTCACAGGGGCTGACAGAGACAGGCCCAACTTTTTATCTATCTGTCAAAAGTGACAGAGACTGCAAGCTTGTGATTGGTCAGAACGCCACTTCCTTTAAATATGTCAACAGCACCACCATTCTTCCTCAAAAAAAAAAAAAAAAAAAAAAAGAGCTGAAGATGTCTAGCGGCAGACACGGAGCAGATTGAAGAACGCCTCGTAGAAAAAAATCTGGAAATATCAAAGTTTATTCATCCGTGACTGAAGGAGCACAAAGATACACAAGCGTTTTATTCATGGATGAAAATGATGGGAAACGTGGGTTTAGAGGTGCCGACTAGAGGCTGACAATTTTTTGGGATCCCAGTGGGTCACGTGAGTCCTGCGGGATTCCTGTGAAATGGGAGTCAAGTAATTTATAATCACGTTACTGGGACAAAACAGGAAAAATAATCAACGGGAGTGGGCAAGAGTGGGAATTGAAAAAAATTTAGATTCCCGTTCAATATGAAACGAGTTTCTTTTAAAATAATGTCTGTAGGGTCACTGGGGATGATGTTTTAATTTACATTAGTTCTGTCTGACCTTTCTGATACACTGATTGTGCACGTCTGACAGTCGGACATGACTGACGTTCCTCTTCTCTTAACTTGCCAACAAAAAAGAATCTTCCTGAAAACCACAAACTGCAGACTGTTGATAATTTTCTCTGATTCTGTGACACAGACATTTCTTTCAATAATCCATCAGAGATCGTGTCAGCAGCAGCTGCTGCAGGAGCTTTAATTAAAGCTGTATTACAAACGCGAGGTAACTTAAGATCATTTGTTATTATTGTGATATTTGTGCTGAACTAAAACGTCAGACAGAATGAGTTTTGTCCTTAACAGTGGTTAATTAGAGTAGTTTAACAAACAGCTGAGATAAAACCGCATCTCCAACTTTCAGTTTCATTTCAACCAGCCTCTCTTAAAGGAACAGCAACAGTAGACTACAATAGCACTCACTAACCCTTATGAACCATTACAACATTTAGAACTAGTTTCATATATACTCTGTTGTTTCTGGTGTTTCATAATAAATTCTAATATGATCTCTAATAATTTCCTGATAAACTCTGTTGGTTTATTTTCTAAGCAGAGGGACTGTCTAACCCTCATTTTCTGAATTTGACAGAAAATCACATTTGATGGTTCTTTTTTAAAATGTCAACAGATTATTTTCACAATAAAAATATGTATAACATGTAAAGGTCAGAGGTCACTGCAGTGGTTTTAAATACACTGCTCACAAAAATGAAAGGAACACTTTAAAGAAACACATTAGATACATCAGATCTCAATATGAAGTTGGATATCTATACAAATAACGACAGGGCAATGTCTTAGGAACAAAAGGATGCCAAGTCTTTTAATGGAAATAAAAGTGTTCAGCCTACAGAGGGCTCAATTGTGTAGACACCCTAAAATCAGAGTGAAATGAAGATGTGGCAGGCTAGTCCATTATTTCAAAAACTTCATTTCTGCAACTCAAAATGCTTTTCAGTATCTTGTGTGGCCCCCACGAGCTTGTGTGCATGCTTGACAACATCGGGGCATGCTCCTAATGAGACAATGGATGGTGTCTTGTGGCATTTCCTCCCAGATCTGTGTGAGGGCATCCCTGAGCTCTTGTACAGTCTGAGGAGCAACCTGGCGCCGCCTAATGGACCCAAACATAATGTCCCACAGATGTTCTATTGGGTTTAAGTCAGGGGATCGTGAAGGCCATTCAATTGTTTCAATTCCTTCATCCTCCAGGTACTGCCTGCATACTCTTGCCACATGAGGCCGGGCATTGTCGTGCATTATGAGAAAACCAGGACCTACTGCATCAGCGTAGGGTCTGACAAAGGGTTCAAGGATTTCATCTGGATACCTTATGGCAGTCAGAGCACCATTTCCTAGGCAGTAGAGGTCTGTGCGTCCCTCCATGGATATGCCTCCCCAGACCATCACTGACCCACCACCAAACCTGTCATGTTGAACGACGTTGCAGGCAGCATAACGTTCTCCTTGTCTTCTCCAGACTCTTTTACGTCTATCACAGGTGCTCAGGGTGAACCTGCTCTCGTCTGTAAAAAGTACAGGGCACCAGTGGCTGACTGATTGTTTGGGTAGAGACATTCACACCAGTGGCCCTCTGGAGGTCATTCTGTAGGGCACGAGCAGTGCTCAGCCTGTTCCGCCTTGCACAAAAGAGCAGGTATCGGTCCTGCTGATGGGTTGTGGACCTTCTACGGCCCTGTCCAGCTCTCCGAGAATAACCGCCAGTCTCCTGAAATCTCCTCCATGTTCTGGAGATTGTGCTGGGAGACACATTAAACCTTCTTGCTGCAGCACGTGTGGATGTGCCCTCCTGGAGAAGTTGGACAACCTGTGCAACTTCTGTAGGGTTAAGGAATCGCCTCATGCTGCCAGTAGAGATAATTACTCAAGCCAAAACTAGCACGAGTGGAAAACCAGCCAAAAAAGATCAAGAGGGAGAAACTTGACATGACCTCCACATGTTAAACCAGTCCTGTTTTGAGGGTTTTGTTATTGTTGCCACTTTAGTGCACCTGTCGTTAAGTCCATGAACACAAAAACAGCTGAAAGTGATTAACAATGCCCTCAGCTGCTTAATCAACCAGACAATTATCAGACAGGTTTCATTGATTTCATGCCAGGCCCAATAAAAAAAGTGTTCCTTTAATTTTTGTGAGCAGTGTAGATACAAATCTGAAGCCCATAAGGACATTGTCCTACGTGGTTCAAAAATGTCCTGCAGCGTTTTTACAAACACTGGTCACTGACTAGCAGCTGATTTGTCACTATAGTCACATGACCAGTGCTGAACTTCATCTCTCAATGCGCAGCCGCGAGCCGCCATATTTGACAATATGGACAGAAACAAAGATGAGTTGGAGGAGCAAATTAAGGGGGAAAATACCTGCATCACCATGGAAACGCTGTCAGGGATCTGAAACTTTACAGTTTTCTGGGAGTTGTCAGTGATGGAGTGGAAACACCTTTACACCTTTGTGAATGTTTTTTTGGTTTGTTTAGAATCACCACCTTAAAAAACACCTGCTGGGAGTGGGAGGGAGTGGGAATCATGTTATTGGGATTGGGATGGGAGCCATTTTTATTTTTCCTTGCTTTGTCGGATTGGGACAAGAGGGTTTTTTTTTTACTATGGGAGCGGGTTGGGAAAGCAAAGAAAATCCACTCCCGTGTCACCCTCTAGTGCCGACCACATGAAGAGGTGGAGGAGAATGAGGGACAAATGCGTCCGTGTTAAAAAGTCTCTAAAATACATTAAAACAATGTAAACACGGTAATAAAAACACTATTGTGGACCGGATACGTGACTGTAATGGTGGCAGGATACCCCAGAAAAGCGCTACGCCCTCTGTTGTCCTGGCGGGGAATTGCTTTGCAACTCTCCCCAGGTGACGGAGAAGTCTGAAGGGAAAACCTCATCGTCAATGCGTGTGAATGACTCCACACTCAAGCTGACGGAGACGTATAAATTAGACTTGACTCTCACTGCCGTTCTGTGAGTTTCATGGTTGTTGCCAGTTATGGATCAGTGCCAGAAGATTCTAGATGACAAGCAAAGATGAGTCACACATAGTTAAGTTGATAAGTACATAAATACATTGTCATATCTGGTGTTAGCACTCTTGAGTGTTTTACAGTAGGGAGCACTTACTACCTTTATTATGGTATACCGTACTATTACTAAGATGGCAAACAACCAACCTTATAAGGTTGGTTGTTTGCCATCTTGCTGTTAGCATGCTGTTATAGCTCTGAACAACTGATTCAAGCTGCAATGGCAAATTTGGAAAACAGTTTAAAAAAACAGTTTAAAAAAATGTTCATGCCTCTTAACAACGTTCTAACATCTTATAGCTATAAATATATTATGGAGATTTTAAAAAACAAAAAACATTAATTAAGTGGTTCTCTGGCATTTGTCTAAAAACCTCCACCAATAACACGTTTCGGAACATAAGCAACTATTGGGCAATCCGGTTGTCCGTCTGGCCGAACCGCAGCACTTCCACACTTCATTCACTGCTCACTTGTGTATTTAGCAACAGAACACCACTGGTGTGAGAGGTTCACGGCTCCATAATATCAGAGGAAAAACAGCCGGCTGCTACCACTTCAACTTTAGGACAAACTACCAGAGTCCCAAAAAGAAAAACACCAATTGAAGTCACAGACAAGAAGAGTGTGTACGACCAGTGTCAGAGCTTGGTCCGCATTGCCGGCAGTAAGTCGGGCTCGTTTCCGGTGAGAGTTGGACTCCGCCAAGGCTGCCCTTTGTCACCGATTCTGTTCATAACTTTTATGGACAGGATTTCTAGGTGCAGCCAAGGTGGTGAGGGGATCCGTTTTGGTGGCCTAAGGATCAGGTCTCTGCTTTATGCAGATGATGTGGTCCTGTTGGCTTCATCAGACCACGATCTCCAGCTTTCACTGGAGCGGTTCACAGCTGAGTGTGAAGCAGCTGGGATGAGAATCAGCTCCTCTAAATCCGAGACCATGGTCCTGAGTCAGAAAAGGGTAGAATGCCTTCTCCAGGTCAGGGGCGAGGTCCTGCCCCAAGTGGAGGAGTTTAAGTATCTCTGGGTCTTGTTCTCGAGTGAGGGAAGGGTGGAGCGTGACATTGATAGGTGGCTTGGTGCTGCGTCTGCAGTGACGCAGGCATTATACCGGTCTGTCGTGGTGAAGAGAGAGCTGAGCCTGAACGCGAAACTCTCGATTTACCGGTCGATCTACGTTCCTACCCTCACCTATGGTCACAAGCTTTAGGTAGTGACTGAAAGAACGAGATCACGGATACAAGTGGCCGAAATGAGTTTTCTCTGCAGGGTGTCTGGGCTAGGGTGAGAAGCTCGGTCATCTGGGAGCTCACTCAGTGTAAACAGCTATGACCTTTGTTTTTGTTGGGTTTTTTTTTATGAGAAAAACTGACAACCTCTCAGCTGGCTGAAAATGAAATGTTTCAATGTAACCTTCAAAAGCAGCTCAGACCAGAGCTGGTTCCTATCAAGGTCTGCAGAAGCACACCATCTGCTACAGATGGACTCCAGCAGCAGACGACCACAGCAGGTGTCTCTCCTGTCAGCTAAGAGCAGGAACCTGAGGCTACAGAACATATGAAGAAGGTTTACAACACTTTCTCAAATCTAATGAAAGTGGTTCTGAAAACAGAAGAAGGTCCTACCTGGTACCAGTGTAATAAAGCATCCAAATACATGTCACATTATGTAATAACTAGTTTTCAGCAGCTGCTTTATCAATGTGTAACAGACACAAATGATAGCAGTGTGACCTTTGAAGTCCCTTCCCGCTCTGAAGGCTTTGAAGTTGTACCAATTACAATAAACCAGAAAAGCTCAAGGTTACTGAGCCTTTTCCCCAACAGGTAAACGTTTTAGAGACACTGTGTTCTAGTCAACCTTTAAGACATAAATGTGATCGATAACAGAAAATAAAACACTTTGTTTTAGTTATAACCTCTTTGTAGTCAGTCTGTCAGTGTCAGTGTGTCTATCACACTCACACACACACACACACACGCAGTAGGGTAATCAGTAAACCATCAGCTGGAACCCTATTCCAACACACTGTCTTCACTAACCTGGGCTGAATCCAGGCTAAACCGTGTTAAAGGTTCCAGATCGTGCTATTTTAAACCTTTGAGAGCAAAGGCAGGCACGATATATGATAAAATATTACCATTGGCACTACTGACATGTCATTTTATCTTAAGTATGAGTTATTTTCTTCAGCCTGAATTTATACCCAGAAATGAAACGGTCTGTTTCAGTAAAGCTCCGCCCACGCCCACTCCGACAAAAGGCGTCTACCAGCTCCGGTGGCCTAGTGGTAGAGTGTCCGCCCCGGGACTGGGAGATCAGGGTTCGATTCCCGGTCGGGTCATACCAAAGACTTTGAAAAAATGGGACCCAATGCCTCCTCGCTTGACACTCAGCATTAAGGGGATGGATTGGGGGGTTAAACCACCAAATAGTTCCCGAGCGCGGCCACAGCTGCAGCTCACCGCTCCCCACCACGGGGATGGGTCAAATGCGGAGATGTAATTTCACCAGTGTGTGATGATGACTTGGGACTTTAACTTTACAAAAGTGTGGTAGGCGAGTCAGCTGTTTTATCAGGATTGGTGGTCCACTGGATAAAGCGTCTGCCTTTTGTCTTGTGTTGCCATGTCCTGACGCCAGTTGAACTCCCGGTATCGGCAGTAATGTATTTAGGCATCTGAAGCAGATTTCATTTTTTTCTATTTTAGTTTTATTGATTATTTTCTGCTAAATATTTTGTGTCTCTAAAGATCTTTGAATTTGGTCATTTCCAAGCAGTTGATTGACTCTGCTCACGTCACATGGACTCACACTGGCTAAATACACTTTAAAAAAGATTAGTCCTTATAGTAGCTAGAGAAGCAGAAAAAAGTTACTGCTGAGACCAGGAGTCAAACCAATGTAAGGTCATAGCAAAATAGCATGTTAAGACAGGTTCCCTAACCACTGGGCTACCAAGATTGTTACAAAACAGTCGACTAAAGCCTAATTTATGCTTTTCCGTCTGCGTCGGCACGGACAAACGCTTTGCCATGATCCGCCATTTCGAGGGCTCTTCAGGTTCATTAGGACGGACGGCATTGAGCCCACTTTTCTAAACATCTGTCGAACGAGACGTAGAGCGCAAGCTTGTAATTGGTCAGAACGCCGCTTCCTTTAAAATTCGTCACCAGCACCGCCATTACGCCCTCAAAAAAATAAAAAGAGAGCCAAAGATATCTAGCGGCACAGTCGGAGCAGCTTGAAGAATACCTCGCAGAAAAACTCAGAAAATAGGAACGTTTATTCACCCGTGACTGGAGAAGCATAAAGATACGCAGCAAGCATTTTTATTTGTGGACAGAAATGACGGAAACGTGGATTTAGAGGTTGCGAGTGCATGAAGAGGTGGAGGAGAATGAGGGACAAGTTTGTCCGTGTTAAAAAGTCTCTGAAATACAAAAAACACAATGTAAACACAGTAGTAAATCTTGGACTGGATACATGGCAGGATACCCCAGAAAAGCGTTACGCCCTCTGTTGTCCTGGCAGGGAAATGCTTTGCAACTCTCCCCAGGTGATGGAGAAGTCCGAAGGCAAAACGTCTCCGTCAGTGTGTGCGTCTCTCCCTCCTGAAGCTGACGCAGAAGAATAAATTAGATTTAAGACGCATGTCCTCTGCTGGCCATTACGTGTGTCTTTGTGGACAGGATCCATGGTTTTAATGGTGGAGTTTAGTCCCCAACGCAGAAGTCATTAGTCAGAATATCCACTCTGGTACCGGAGGAGGTTTAAAGCAGTCATCTGTAACATGAAGGTCACAGACTAAAACATTCTCAACTGCAGCATGAAACCAACCGCTCTATACCCACAACTCAGAGAAAGTGGGCGTTAGTGACCTAGAGATTAGCTTCATGGGGAAGAGAAAAGCCTGATGATGCACTTGGGCTGAAATTAAATTTGAAAAAATTGAAGACAAGGCAGGAAAATGAACGGATTCAGCCCAAAAATGGTTTGGGGGTATTTCTCATGAGGAAATAACAATATCACATGGTATTGTGGGGCGATGGTGGCATAGGAGTTAAGTGGTCGCCCCACAATCGGAAGGCTGTGGGCTCGCACCCCGCTCGGTCTGTCTGTGTCCTTGGGCAAGACCCTTAACCCAAATCGTCTCTGTTGATGGTGGTCAGAGGGGCCGATGGCACAACAATGCAGCCCCGCCTCTGTCAGACCACCCCAGGGCGTCTGTGGCTACCCAGTAGCTTACCATCATCAGCAGTGTGTGAATGTGTGAGTGCATGCAGCGTCTTTTGGCGCTTACACACTAGCACCGGCTCGGACCGGGCGGGATTCAGTAAGGTCCTTTCACATCCGGGTGGCCCGGGGATTTTTGTGGCTGAACCGTACGTGTTTTCGGCCCTCATCTGAAGGTGGTCTGACTCGCGCCGAAAACCGGGCCAACACACCCACTGCCGACTCATTGGTCGGCTCAAATTCACGCCTACCTTTAGGGGGAACCTCCGATTAGCGGATAGAATCCGCCAGCGGGGGCTTCCCGCATGTGCGCTTCATTATCACTCTGAATACGGAGGAGTTAACAAGCCTCTGACTGAAGCTGTTTTATCTGTTTCCGTCAGCTGTGATGAGCGCAGCGCGTGCGCACACACACACACACACTGACACAATGCTGCCACGCAGCTTTTTGTTTAATAAGGAAGAGACCGCGGACTTCTCCGCGCTCCTTTGACCCACCCAGCCGCTTCTCTGTTTCCGTCAGCTGTGATGAGTGCAGCGCGTGCGCGCGCACACACACACACTGACACAATGCTGCCACGCAGCTTTTTGTTTAATAAGGAAGAGACCACGGACTTCTCCGCGCTCCTTTGACCCACCCAGCCGTTTCTCTGTTCCCGTCTGCTGTGATGAGCGCAGCGCGCGCGCACACACACACACACACACTGACACAGTGCTGCCACGCAGCTTTTTGTTTAATAAGGAAGAGACCGCGGACTTCTCTGCGCTCCTTTGACCCACCCAGCCGTTTCTCTGTTCCCGTCTGCTGTGATGAGCGCAGACACCGGGCAGACTTCTCCGCACTCCTTTGACCCGCCCACATCACTGATATATTCGCGCCAATTTTTCGCGCGCATTTCTGAGACCGCCTATCACGTCCGCATTCCAAAGGGTGTCCTGGAAGACGTGTGTAAACAACCTGGCGGGGCCGGGGCCGACTGAGGCCGACCGATCGGAGGCGACCCGGTGCTAGTGTGTAAGTGCCATTTGAGTGTCCTAACAAATCGCTATACAAGTTCAATGAATTATTATTATATTATTATTTTTAAAAAGTCAATTTTTCATGATGGAACCTTTAATGTTCAGAGAGGTGACCTTGATCTTGCTGCTCATACCTCCTCTGGTCCCTGAAGTCTCATCACTTCAACATTAGCATAGGTCCACATCAGAAATCACCCCTAAAACTAAACTCAGGAAAGATGACAAAGACATTTATTAGTTAGTTTACCTCAAAGTACTGGTTGGGAACCGTTTTCTTAGTTTCCATTGTGAATTTACAGGTGAGGTAATCGAGGGCCATCGATGCTATTCCATGGGATGCTAACAGAGCTGCTCGGTACTCCACCAACTGTCCTCCCCCCCCCCACAGGTCCAGGAGACCAGGGAAAGGACCGGGTCCTTCAGGAAGTCATGGAAACAAAATCAGTCCTTGACTTTCATGGTAAAGTTTGGTGTTTCTCAAACAGCTGACTAGACAAAAAACACATCTCCACACACCGACTTTCAATGATTTCTGTTTGGTCACAAACATTTTGAAGCTTAACATTTAAAGGAGGTTAATGGACCAGTAAACCAGAACAAACCACTACCTGCAGGTAAGAAGAGGGTTGCTGTTAGGCCGTCTTCTGTGACGGGGATCCTTTGAACTCCAGGAGCCATGTACCAGCGTTCCACCACCACCGCAGCCAGCGGTACCAGATCCACAAGGCCATCTTTCTGGTGACCCTGGTACACTGAGATAGTGACCACCATGGGAGCCTGGACGTTCTTCTTCCTCATCCTGAGAGAGGACAGGAGACTCAGCTCTGGTCATCATTTCTGTAGTGACTGGTAGAACCTGAACAGCTGACTGACCTGAGCCCAGCTTTGCTGCCTGAAACTGGTTTGAGGCTCCACAGTAAACCCATGGCTTCAACCCCAGTATATGTCCCACCCAGACTGGAATCCTCTGAAACTACAGATAAGAACCTTTGCAGCACAGACAAACTTTTCATAATGGATCTGTATCTTCTGTGTCCAGGTTCTGGTACCATTCACTGTCCCCGTGGCATCAGCGATGTAGTGGGCAAACGCCTGCCAGCTGTGTCCATCTTCACACTGATGGAGGGCATGGACAGTTAACGGAGAACCGGGGATGGCGTTCTGGACCAAGACAACAAACTTCTCATCCAGGAGACCTCTGGAAGGCTGGACTGAAAGCTTCACAAACAACGGCTTCCCCTCCATCCTCAACTGTTAAACCAGAATAAAAAAAACACAAATATATCAGAATTCTACTTCAACTAGTTTATTTAAGACTACTAAACTAGCTTTATGTTTATTAAAGAATAGAAATCTTCCTCAGAGGCCTTACATTCCTGCTTAATATATCCCTTTTTATTGATCTGATATCATTTTCCGAGAAGCTCAACTTCTTTATCTGTTTTCTTTTTCTTATGTCCTATTTTTATTTTTCTACTGTATTAATATTTCATAACGAACCTGCCTCTGGTTCCGTTAGCTTTAAATCGTTGGTATTTTAGCCTTCTTGTCAGGGCCGCCGCTGTCCATACGCAAGGTACGCAGAGTGCGTAGGGCCTCGGTACCTGGAGGGGGGGGGGGGGAATTATTACAGAGTTGAGTTATTACAGTAGCATATTGCTCAGAAAACACATAAATTAGTTGCCCAGAGAGAGCCGTTGAGTGTTTTCTTAATTATGTAGCCTATCAGTCAAAATTCGGGCAACATACCTATTCTTATAATTTACACACATTAACCCCCCCTCCCCCCCAACAAAGTTTACATGCACATCTTAGTTGAGCTTTGGAGAGAAATCAGACTCAGAGCTTAGCCAGAGTCGGCGTCTTTGTCCCAGTTTTCATGTCAGTCAGAAAATCTAATTATTGGATGAAGTGAGTCATAAATCCAATGTTCTATAAATATTACTTGTCTTTCAAAAATCTGTTTTACCATGTTGTTGGCTGTTTCCATGTAGCTTATCAGCTGTCTGTCAGCAAACAACCTATAGTTCTCCAATAATGTTTTGTAGTTCACAGTAACCTTGTTAATTAACTAAACCCTGCTAATTAAACAATTATGATGTCTGCTACACTACCGGTCAAAAGTTTTAGAACGCCCCAATTTTTCCAGTTATTTATTGCACTTTAGGTCATTCAAGTCCAATGAATAGCTTGAAACGGTACAAAGTTAAGTGGTGAACAGCCAGAGGTTAAAAAAAGGTAAGGTTACTCAAAACTGAAAAATAATGTACATTTCAGAATTCTACAAAAAGGCCTTTTTCAGGGAACACAGCTGTTCTGCAGCAATGGAGGTTGATCAAGCCTTGAAAGCTGGTGCTACTAATTCCCACAACTTTGCTGGATTACTTACAACTCCCTCTGTCTGCATAAAAGCAGTGTTGGAACATACTGTGGTACTATACCCTCGTGAGCATCAGTTGAACAGTATTGTACTGCAGATAATAGTGTGTTGCTACAAAAATGGTGAGAAAAAGGCAATGAACAATGGAAGAGAGACAGACCATCATAACACTTAAAAATGTAGGTCTTTCCTACAGAGAAACTGCAAAGAAAGTCAAAGTGTCAGTGAGTACAGTTTCCTTCACCATCAGAAGGCACTCAGAAACTGGGGCAAACTCTGACAGGAAGAGGTCTGGCAGACCCAAAGCCACAACTGCATCAGAGGACAAGTTTCTGAGAGTTAACAGCTTGCGTGATAGGTGGCTCACAGGACAACAGCTTCAAGCACAGCTTAATAGTGGTCGTAATAAGCAAGTCTCAGTTTCAACTGTGAAGGAAAGACTTGGAGCTGCAGGTTTGACAGGACGAGTTGCAGCAAGAAAGCCACTGCTAAGACGTCAGAATAAGAGAAAGAGGCTTGCCTGGGCCATGAAACACCGTCATTGGACTACTGAAGACTGGAAGAAGGTATTATGGACTGATGAATCCAAATTTGAAATCTTCAAGTCATCACGCAGGATCTTTGTACGCCGTGGAGTAGGTGAAAGGATGGTTCCACAGTGTGTGGCATCAACTGTCAAACATGGAGGAGGAAGTGTGATGGTCTGGGGCTGTTTTGCTGGATCAAGGGTCGGTGACTTGTACAGAGTGAGAGGCACCCTGAGCCAAAACGGCTACCACAGCATTCTCCAGCGCCATGCAGTACCCTCTGGTATGCGCCTAGTTGGTCAGGGGTTCATCCTGCAACAAGATAATGACCCAAAACATAAGTCCAAGCTATGCCAGAACTACCTCAGGAAAAAAGAACAAGATGGTCAGCTTGAAAACATGGAGTGGCGAGCACAGTCTCCAGACTTCAACCCTAGGCCCCGGCTCATTTCCTGAAACATCCAAGAAGTGATAAAAAGTTGCAGTTCTCCCCTCATCCACTGGGGGTGGTCTCAGAAGTGAGCAAATCCTCATTGACCCCCATGTTAAAAATGCCAATTTCACAGCATAAATAGGACATCTTACAGCCTGGTACAACGAACCATTTTAGGTTTAATAGGTCCAGTTATCAGCCATGACAACTCTGAGAGGGGTGAATTTTTTGTACCACATCCATTTAGATGTAATTAAAGCTTGAAATTGAAAATAATTAGGGGCGCGTCTTTTGGATATGCGGAAGTCTTTTGGATTGTCGGAAGAGCCGAGGAGCTAACTAGCCTTTTTGCTCCGGGGAAAAACCGGAAGGACACAGGGCCCTTCATCTCTGGCGTAGTTTATAGTCACTGGGCGTCACATTAGCTGTGTTCGGCCAGTTCTTGTGCCGTGTGTGGTCATGTTGGAATGTTAATTTTGATATTGTTGGGCAGAAATGGCTTGTTGTGGCATTGGTTGCACTAACAGAGGGTCCAAGAACTCTCCGCTCCATTTTTATCGGCAAGTAAAGTTATATTTTTATATTTTCGACTACTGACGCTCTGAAGCTAGTTTAGCTTAGCAAAGTAGCTAGTTAGCCATCGTTTAAACTTTGGTATAAACATATACTCTTTACCGTGACATTAGACATTTATTAGGGTTTAATACGGTGCTTGTTGTAACGCTGTTTGTTGGTCAGTTAAAAACTAGAGAGCGATTATTTCGTCTTTAATAAACACGGCTGCTCTGAGAGGGTCAGCTCCTTTCTGTAACGCTGGTGTGTGAACAGCAGATTCCTCCTAATACAGAGACCAGCTGCTGGACCGGCGGTGTCGTCTGGCGTCGTTATGGAGCACACCTACATTATGCTAGTCGCGTGAGAGCTCTGCTTTGGGTCTGGGATCCAGCGGGTCCTTCTGTGATAATAATTAGTTATGAAATCAAGACTGGAGTGGAGCAGGGTACGAAGAAAAGGGTAAGAAATATCTTTTTCGGTGCTAAAAAGTCTGTTATGAGCCGCAAAGCCCCGTTCCTCCCGCTGCTGCAGGTCACGTCAGGCCTCAGCTGCATCATTCACAAACTACCTCAGAGTTTGTGAACTAATAAAATACCGGGAAAAAAATCTAAGTTTTGGCTGCATCTGGGCAAAGTAAACAGCAGCAGAGCTAACTGTAACACGTGTTCAGGTTTGTCACTAAACAGGTAAATACCAGTAATCTAAGAAAGCGCCTCGTCGTTCATGGCATCTATTAGTGAGCAGACCCGAGTCCACTTGGCAAACGTTTTATCCTTTAATCAACAGCCACACCTGCTAGTAATAACTATTTTACATAGCAACAATATAATTAATCATAGTCCAGATCATATTCTTACTAGTCCCAGTGTTTGAGAAAACTTTTGAGCCACGCCTGCCAAACTGGCAGATATGAGAGCGTCTCACGCAGGACATTTTTGAACCACGTAGGACAATGTCCTCACGGGCTTCAGATTTGTATCTATTTAACAGTGGGTATTGTAGTGACCTCTGACCTTTACATATTATACATATTTTTATTGTGACAATAATCTGTTGACATAATTTGAAAAAAGAACCATCAATGTGACTTTCTGAAAAATTCAGAAAATGAGGATTAGACAGTCCCTCTGCTGAGAAAATAAACCAACAGAGTTTATCAGGAAATTATTAGAGATCACCATATAATTATTATAAATTATGAAACACCAGAAACAACATATTATATATGACAATGTTTCTAAATATTGTAATGATCCATAAGGGCTTTTTGTGACTGAGGCTGTAGCCTGATGTTACTGTTCCTTTAAGAGACGCTGTGGCTGGTTGAGGTGAAACTGGAAGTTGGAGATACTGGTTTATCTCAGCTGTTTGTTAGACTCCTCTAATAAACTGCTGTTAAGGACAAAATGTCATTCTGTCTGACGATTTAGTTCATCACAAATATCACAATATAAAGAAATGATCTTTTTCTTAAGGGGGGGGGGGGGGGG
>SSNS01000875.1:113622-130919 GCA_006937985.1 Aphyosemion australe
GGTGGTAGTTTTTAAGTTGGACGAGCGGATTTTAACTGTGTGGAGCAGATCAAGAAAAGCATGTATATTTGTTACTTACATCTTCCTGGAGGGGAAAGTCCTACATCCGAGAATGACCAGCCGCCGGTCGTAACGACGCTCTCAGTCGAGGGGTTATCCAGGAGGAGCAGCGGAGGAGAATTAATGCAGGACGCAGCGTTGTTAACGGAGAGTTAGAGGCAGCGTTGTTAACGGAGGAGAGTTAACAAGGAGGCAGCGGTCCAGCTGAACGTCTGGGCCAAACAGCATGTCCACCCAAACGTCCACGAAAAAGGCTTTTGACCAGAGGTGAGTGGAATATAAAAAGTAGGGACACAAATGATAACCTGACAGTTAAAAAACTACCTTGAAAAAATGTTACTTGAGCACTGTGAGTAATGAACTTATTTTTATATTACTCAAGAAGGAGCCGTGATAGGAATAATGGCGTTTAAAACAACAGCGCTGCTAGCGAGGGTTAGTTTTTACTTTCACTTTCATTTGAGCTAGCGCTTCAGTTCTGGTGATCAATAATTAGCAGGGTCGCCATCAAGAAAAGCTCTCTGCTATTTTTTTTGTTTGTCAAAACAACTTCCTCCATTATATGCCTTCATATCGATGTCAAAACGCTCTGAAACTGTATATTTTCTATTGTTAATGCAGCTTATCAGTATGACCCTTCCCAGAAGCCTTTGCGTGGTGACGTCAACTGTAGAATACCCTATTGGTAAAATCATTAGACAACATGGGATAAACTTCCACTGTTATGCTGATGATACTCAGTTATATTTATCCATAAACCCTGATGAACCTAATCAGTTAGCAGGGTTTCCCCCAGAAAACTCGCAAAGCCCGGTGTGTTTTTGTAAAAAAAAAAAAAAGTTGTCAGGAAGTTTAAAAGTATGACTAGTGTGTGGTGTTATAAACTATTTATTAACAATACTTATTTGTCTTGCAAAAAGGCACAATCTTGAAATATGGTTTTACCAGACACATAAAAATACAATTCAGATCATTGAAAATACACCTGACCTCTCACCCTGTTCACTTATCCATCGTAAGATGTTGCTATTGTGCTGTTGTATCACCAGATGCTGTTAAAGTCAGACTTGCAGGTTAAAGACCCCTATTCATTTTAAAGGTGTGCTTAACTGAACAAACATTTTTTTGATTATTTCTGATTATAATCGATCACTCTGAGTTTTTCATGCAGGCTGAACATGAAAATAGTCTCCTACACTTATCTCCTGCATTAACAAGGGCTACAGCTATTTAATATTTTAGTATTCTAATATTCTATCTAATCCTCTGTCAATCAAATATTCTATTTGACGACCTTTCAAAACGAGGAAAAAAATTCTGAGTTTGTGTTTCAAAATCAAACTTCAAGTAGAAATGTTACTAATTTCTACTAGTAACAATGTAATTGCGTCATATTTTTCTAAATAAACACAGATTGGCAATAATTCAACCTAAAATTATATTCAGATAGATATGTTAGTAAATTATATGCTATAACGGCCTGCCATATGTGCAGCGTCACACTGAGCCGCAGTAATGACTCCAGGTATTAGCTGCGTCCCTGCTCCACACCGCCGCAGCTGCAGCCATCTACATAAACAGGATGATGGCGATTTTTCTTTCAGTTGTAGAGTTTATTCAGTCTTAGTCTAACGTGAACACGATTAACGTGTTTTTTTCCGGTCCCTACGTGACGCAAAAGTTAGCGTGCATGCTACGTATTAGCTATGTCTATGGTATTAGCATTAGCCTACCTGGTCGTGGATTCGGCTGGCTGAAGCGGTTTCCTGTTCAAGCATAAAGTTGTGCTGTTATGGTAAGACAACTCCGTTTAACAGTGGAGACACTCGACCGTGTTTTCACTTCTTCTGAGTTTAAAATGGTCCCAAACTTTGGACCACCTTTGCCTTTTGCCTTTATTCAGGGTTCTTACACTTTTTCCACTGACAAATTCAAGCACTTTTCAAGCATTTTCAAGGTAAATTTTCAAACTTTTCAAGCACCACACAGCAAAGACAAAACAATACATTAGGACTCAAGAGGACAGTTTCACCTCATTATCATATGAATTTATTACTGTTAGATAACAGGGATGATCTTATCCAGGATCCAGGATTAACAGGATCGAAAATCAGGCCTGATCACGTGATTTTAAATTAATGGAATCAGGTGAAAAAGATTAGCTATAACCTTATAAAGCAACTAGCGTGACCTTAATTTATCCTCAGATAGAAATTTTCAAACAAAATGACAATGATTTAGTTTTATTTTTAACCTGCCTGCTTTTAGTTCTAGTATGTTACCTTAAAACCAAACACCCTCTCCCTGTTCACAGCAGCAACTCGGACAAAAACACACAGCCACCTGACACTCAAGATACACTAAAAGACAAAGAGAAACTGTCTACTGACAGCAAAAACACAGCCAAGATAGCCATATATTAATCACACTGTATGACTCTCTGGTTGCAAACGTTGGTTTTTGCAGTCTCCTAGAGCCACGGTATGAGCTGTGTTGTGCAGGGAAGAGCGAGCCTCAACATGGGTGCAGTCATAGTAATGCTTATTGCAAAACACTGCCACATACTATTTAAACAATTTGAATTATGAGCAATGAGGCTATTATCAAACATATTCCTAATATTAACACATTTCTTATCAATGTTCTTCCTGACAGAGTGATGTTTTTTGGCAGCTGAGGAAATGACATGAAAACAGGAAGTTGAGCCCTGTTAAGACAAATTTCTGTTACTGTTTGGTTTCAGACAAATAAAGTATTCTATTATATTCCAAGTTACAAATAAATAAATCTGAAAGGACAACTTGGATGTTTTCTACTTTCTTCTTATTAACTGAATGCATTGCTGAGGTATTGGATTGGGACTTGGTATTGAAATCCTATGACACGGATTGGGGGCAAAAAAATGTAATCAGAACATAATTATAAATATTATCTTGTAATTTCCACAAAGCAGGGACAAAGTAAATAAAAACATCACATTTTACATTTTGAAATGTGTTTAAGGTCAGGTTTTGCTCCTACTTTTGCAGCTCTTATAGAAGCTGTGTTTTAAATCCTGCTCCTGCTAAATTTCTGACTATTACCACCCATTACTGAAATATCTGATCACAACCCTCCTCCATCTGCAGAACCATTAATTGATGAAAATAAATAATTATACTTGATGAACAAATAGGTTTTAGGGATTGTATTTCTGCTAGTAAAAATAGCTGTTGATATATTTAGTTTGAATTGTGACTAGAAAGAATATGACCTGGACTAGGATTAATTATATTGTTTCTATGTAAAATAGGAATTACTAGCTGTTGATTAAATGATAAAACGTGAACTCGGGTCTGCTTTCTCAGCCAAACAACACGGTCCATGCTTCTGCTCACAAATACATGCCATGAACGACAAGGTGCTTCATTAAATTACTGGTATTTACATGTTTAGTGACAAACCTGAACACAAGTGTTACAGTTAGCTCTGCTGCTATTTACTTTCCCCAGATGCAGTCAAAACTTTGATTTTTTTCGGTATTTTATTAGTTCGTGAACTCGGAGGTGTTTTGTAAACAAAGTTTGTGAATGATGCAGCCGACGTCTGACGTGGGCTAGCTGCAGCAGGAGGAACGGGGCTTTGCGGTTCATAACAGACTTTTTAGCACCGAAAAATATATTTCTTACCATTTTTTCGGTACCCTGCTCTACTCCAGTCTTGGTTTCATAACTAATTATCACAGAAGGACCCGCTGGATCCCAGACCCAAAGCAGGGCTCTCACACACGAGGCTACTAGCATAAAAGTCTCACCGGTAAAGTAGGTCTGCTTCATAGCGAAGCCAGCGTACACCGCCGGTCCAGCGGCTGGTCTCTATAGTAGGCGGAGCCTGCTGCTAACAGACCGGTGTGACAGAAAGGAGCGGACCCTCTGAGAGCAGCCGCAGCCGTGTTTACTAAAGGCGAAATAAGTGCTCTCTAGTTTTTAACGTTAACAAAAATAACAAATTGAGTTTTTTCATCAAACTAACATGGGTGATCTTATAAACAAAACCGTGCAGTTTGTTTTTCAAGCATTTTCCAGGACTCAATACAGAAATCAAGCACTTTCCATAACTTGAAAACACGTTATTGAAATTCAAGCATTTTCAAGGATTTCAAGCACCCGTACGAACCCTGTTTATTGTTTTCTCCATTGTCCTCCATGCTGTCGCGATCACTGGTGATATCCAATGTTGTGCTCCAGTAAAATGTGTCCGTGTAAATTAGAGTCCGGCTGCGTTACGCATTTAACAACGCCTCGAATCAGTAAATAATAATAATTTGAGGAATTTTTTAATAGAAACATTCGAGTATTTGTTTTAGCGCTAAATTTAACATTATAAATGTTAGTTTGGTGCATTAAAAAAACTTTAAAATAAATAAATAAGCGACGCTTAGCCTGGCGGCCCGCCAGGCTAAAATAGCGCTGGGGGAAACCCTGGTTAGGTAGACTACAGGCTTGTCTTGAAGACATAAAAATCTGGATGACTCTAAACTTTCTGCTGTTAAATCCAGACAAGACTGAAGTTATCATCTTTGGACCAGAACCTCAGAAAAGGAAACCGCTTAGTCAGTCACCTGATCTAAACGGTATTAAATTAGCCTCCGAGAACAAAGTAAAGAACCTTGGTGTAATCTTTGACCAGGACATGTCATTCAAATCCCACGTTAAACAGGTTTGTAGGATTTCCTTTTTCCACCTTCGGAATATTGCTAAGATTAGAAGCATCCTTTCCAGGAGTGAAGCTGAAGAACTGGTTCATGCATTTATTACCTCAATGTTGGATTACTGCTGCAATTCATTACTATCAGGAGGTCCACAGAATGTAGTCAAAAGTCTTCAGCTGGTCCAAAATGCTGCAGCTAGAGTTCTGATGAGAATTAAAAAGAGAGACCACATCTCTCCTGTTTTAGCTTCCCTACATTGGCTGCCTGTTAAATTCAGAATAGATTTTAAGATCCTCCTTCTCACATATAAAGCTCTTAATAAACAAGCTCCATCATACATCAGTGATCTGATTGTTCCATATGTTCCTAACAGAGCACTTCGCTCTCAGACTGCAGGTTTACTGGTGGTTCCTAGAATATCTAAAAGTAGAATGGGAGGCAGATCTTTTAGCTATCAGGCTCCTCTACTGTGGAACCAGCTCCCAGCTTTAGTCCGTGAGGCAGACACCTTGTCTACTTTTAAGACTAGGCTCAAAACTTTTCTATTTGATAGGGCTTATGGTTAAATTCTGATGTTAGCCCAGGTTTAGACGAGAGGGGAGCAGAGGGAGGTGGAGTGTACAGCGGGGACTACAGTCGTTAATAGAGGTGCCTGAAAAAATCGATTCGCATTCGAATCGTGATTCTTACTTATAAAGATTCAGAATTGATTCATAAAGGTTCAGAATCGATTCTGTCTGAAAGTCTTTATGTAAACTGCCGTATTTTCGAGCGTCCCTGAACGCATCATCGCTGGCGCACCGGCGCTAGCTGTAGTTGCTCTGCTGTGTGCTCCTACGCTGCAATCTGCTGAAATACGACAGACTTACCTTTATTATTATCCTGTGTGCATTTTATGAGTCAAGAAGTAAGTTGCATTATGTTTTATAATGTTTAAATGGTGTTATCCTGTTTAGTTTGACTGTTGTTTCATGCTCAATTCCGATTTTTTGAGTAAATCCGATTTTTTTGTGTGACTGTTCACATTATAACTGAAATGCGACATCAAACACTCTCCAGTGTGAACGCTTCACGGCCCCAAAGCGACCCGCATGCGCAGAAGACAAGAAGTCACAGTCAGAACCAGGAGAGGTGGAGTTGTGATGTGAAAGCCTTCACTGACAGTTCAGCCACAGGATCACACCTGAGTCTCTCGTTTTGGGGTGGAAACTATTTTAAAAACTATTTTACTCCTTATTCCCGCACTCTTCCCGAGTTAGTGTTTTCCTGAAAATGTTTTGGTATTAAGTTCATTCACGGAACCACCCCGCCCCGCTGTCACGGAGACCGAGACCGGAGATGCGCTTCGCTCCAGCAGCATGCTTCGGATTTAATGCGACATGACCGTTCAGACTGCAGTCGCTTTCAAAAAATGCGCATATGTGTCGCAATCAGTACTACATATTGAAACGACCTGGATCGGATTAGGAACAATCGGATCTGTGCTGTTCAGACTGTCACAAAAAAATCAGATAAGGGTCACAGGCAGGTCACCATGCGGATTTGATGTGCTTTTGCCTGTAGTGTGAACATAGACTGAATTAGTGCCTGTTAGTCTTCATAATGTTAAACTTTGTTGCCACACATACTTGAAAAGTATTTGACTGAATTACTTTCAAAGCTACTATTAGGTAACTGTAAAGATTTGTTAAATTTTACAAGGTAAGCAAAAATAAATGTTGCCTTTTCATCAAAAGATTGCCTCTGTTTACAGTTTTAGAATCACTTTATTTTACCTTGTAAATTTGCATTTTCTTAAACATAACCAGTTTTCTTTTAAGTAAAATAACAATTTACCATAGCTTTTTCTAACTTGCAGAAGAAAGTAGTTAGACCTGGAACTGACACTCTTTGTTAATTTTGATTGTGAACGAATTTAAAATACAAAACTGAAACTAACTGAAACTGTAATGAGCGTTAACAAAACTAAGTAAAACTAACTGAATTTAAAGAGAAAATTAGCTTAGTTTTCGTGTTTATGTTTTATTCTAATTTCCGGTAGTTTGTTTGTGCGTGTGCCACAACAGACGGCTCGTCAGTCAAAATCGAGCGTCATGTCGGCAAGAGCTGGGAGGAAGTGACAGGCAGTGTTGTACATGAATGTGTTCATTAAACGATCGTTTGTGAACTGAACTCGCTTGTATTTTGCCTGACAAACTTTAAAGTGAGCGCGCTCATTCTGGCGTGTGTGAACAGGTTTATGAACAGCGTTCCCTCGTAGTTCGTGAGCTCCAAATCTCCACGGAGCTAAAGTAGCTAAAACCCAGCCAAGACCTTCTTGCTAAAACAGCCTGTGAATCATAGACTTTATAAAAAGTAGACCCTGAAATTGTGGCCGCCATAGGGAATAGCGGTTGGTGTGGCGTCTACTCTTCAATGTCTATGCTGTGGAGGCCGGACCTCTTGGTGCGTTCAATTTACCTCGGAGAACATACAACTGAAAATAACATCAATTTTTGATGCGCCCTTACAAGTTTATCTTGTAAAACAGGGGTCACCAACGTGGTGCCCGCGGGCACCAAGGTGCTCTCAGGGTACCTATGGGGTGCCCGCAGGCCATGTTCTAAAAATAGCACGTAGTCACCATTAATCTCGATCTCTCCCTTTTTTTTTTATTGTGTTGCTTTTCTTTTTGAGTCACAGTTGCATCAATGCTTATTTGAACATGAAACTATTTGTGGAAAAAAAAAATCATTTTTAAGAACAAAAATATTTTATGTTTTTTATGTTTTTATATTTTAGCCTACGTGAATGTGGCAGTAGCGCATCTACACAGGCTGCAGCCTGCTGTTAAAAACCACAGAAGAAGACGTACACATGAACTTTGACCTACTAGTTTGGTTCGGCATTAAGCTAGCGGGCGCTGAGACAATGAGGACCTGGACGCTATTTTTACCACCCAAAAATGGCAGAAAAACGAAAGAAAACATATAATTTTCATAGTGATTGGGAGGAGGAGTTCTTTTTTACGCTTGTGAAAGAAAAATGTGTTTGTCTCATTTGTGGCATGACTGTGGCGACAGCAAAGCGGCACAACGTGGAGAGACACTTCAGTACTACTCATAAAAGCTACAATGCTAGCTACCCACCTAGCAGCGCACTACGGACAGAAAAAGCCCGTGAGTTAAAGGCAGCTTTGTGCAAACAGCAGTCTTTATTCAAGAAGCCGGTGGAAAAGTCACAAAAAACAACAGAAGCGTCATTTAGAGCCACACATTTTTTGATGAAGAACAAGAAGACCTTTTCAGATGGGGAAATTTTGAAAGAAGCAATGATGATAATTGCAAAGACTGTATTTAAAGATGAAAAGAATGGAACCGACATCATCTCCACTCTCTCTAACGTTCAACTGGGCGCAAGTACAACGGTAAGAAGGGTAGCGGCTATGTCGGAGAACTTAACAGAGCAGCTGGATCAGGATTTGGCCATATGCAAGTGGTTTAGCATCCAGTGTGACGAGTCCGTGGACAGCAGCAGTTCAGCACAGCTGATGGTCTTTATCCGTATGGTTTTTGATGACTTCTCCACAAAAGAGGAACTCCTGACATTGCTGCCCCTCAAGACAACTACAAGGGGAGTTGATATCTACAATGCAGTTAAGAGTTTTCTTGTGGAGAAAAAAGTACCACTAGAAAAGCTGGTGTCCATGACCACAGACGGGGCTCCTGCCATGACCGGCCGGCATGCAGGTTTCATCGCACTCTGCAAAGGTGACACAGACTTCCCAACATTTCTACATTACCACTGCATCATTCATCAGCAGGTGATATGTTCAAAAGTGATCAGATTTGAGCATGTGATGACTCCAGTCGTGAAGATCATAAATGGCATCCGCTCAAAAGCTAAACAGCACAGGATATTCAAAGTGCTATTGGAGGAGCTGTCAGCAGAATATGGGGACCTGCTGCTACACACAGAAATCCGATGGCTCAGCAGGGGACGAGTTTTGCAACGTTTTTTTTCACTTTTGTCTGAAATCAAGGAGTTCATGAAATCCAAAGGTGAAGACGTCTCACTGCTGGAGGACATCGATTGGATACTTGACCTTGCATTTTTAACAGACATCACTGAGAAACTTAACCATTTGAACTGTGAGCTGCAAGGCAAAGGTAAAACTGTTGCTGACATGATAAGTGCTGTAAATGCATTCAAAGCCAAGATGAATATTTTCTCTGTGCATTTACAGAAAAAAAAGGTGCTGCACTTTCCTTCTGTGCAGTCAGTGCTGAATAACAATGCTTCTGCATCTGAGAATTTTGACAAAGTTGTGGACAAGTACTCTGAAGTCATTAACAGACTTGGACAAGAGTTTGAGGATAGGTTTTGTGACTTTGATCAACTTGAGCCATGTGTGTCATTCATTTGCAATCCATTTATGCACGTGGACATTGCATACATTGCTGAGCAACTAAGTGCAACATTCAGCTTGGATGCTGGGCAGGTGGAGATAGAAATACTAACATTTCAAAAAGACCTGCATCTCAAAGCCCACCAAAGTGAACCAAACTTTTGGTGCCTTGTGGATACAGAGAAGTACAAAGGTGTGTGCACAGCAGCTATGAAGGTTGCCAGCATGTTTGGTTCAACTTATCTCTGTGAATCATCCTTTTCTGACATGAACTTCATCAAGAACAAACACAGAACACGCCTTACTGATGCTCATCTACAGGAGTCACTCAGAGTTGCAGTGTCGAGTTACACCCCAGATTACAGTAAACTGGTGAACAGCATGCAATGCCAGGCTTCCCACTAACAGAAAAAGAAATATGCCACGTTTTTAGCTAAACAGCATGGCAAAGTTCATTTCAAATATTCAAAAAGTGTGACCAACATATTCAAAAACTGTTAAGTACGGATTTTGTTAAAAATGCTGCAGATTTCCTGATTTAGTAAAAAAGTAATGTGTTTTGCAGGAGTGAAATGTTACATAACTGACAACTTACCTAGTTTATTTGTTAAAGATTGTTTCAGAAGTAGCAAAAATGGGACATGTTTTTCCTAAGAAATGTTGCAGAGGTGATTATTTGAATATGAGAAAACTGAAATGCACTTAGAATAAAAATAAAGTGTTACATGTTGAAATGTATCGTTTCCTGCCTTAAATCATTATTAATAAATAGGAAGCAATTCACATGTGATCAGACATAGCATATCAACATTGAATTATTATTAAAATTATAAATACATTAAAAATAAATTATACAACTGTTCAGAAGTGTGTAATGTACAGGTAGCCCTTTGTGTTACTCAGTACCCTTTAAGTAGCTCTCGGTTGCAAAAAGGTTGGTGACCCCTGTTTTAAAATAAACACGTTTCCACCACAGCTACTGTTGTTATTACAAGAAGCTGCTATGCTGAACCTCAAAGTTGGATTCAAAAACATTCTCTGACTTGGGGGGGTGTTCCAGTTCATTATTTCTACTCGGAAGTTAGAATTTCTGAGATTTTTTTGTTACTCTGCCATATCTTTGATACTTACCTGGAATGTATGGTAGCTCACCTGTTCTATCTGAATACATTTTTGAAAAACTACGATGATTTTCTGGGATTTTGTTACACACAACAATTATCTATTCTTTTATTCATTCTTGTCTCTGATATGTAACTAATATTACAAAAAAGACTAAAACTATAACTGAAACTAATAAAAACTAAACTTAAACTAAGCATTTTCAAAAAATAAAAACTAAACTAAAACTAAAAAACAAGTCGTAAAAATGTATTAAAACTAAATAGAATTAAAAATTTTACGTAAAAACTAAATAAAAATAAAAACTAATAAAAAATGCAAAACTATTAAAACCTTGGTTGTTACTTTTATTTAACTTTTGCTAATCACTTTTTCTTTACATTTCAAAAACATTCACAGGATCACCAACCCCAGCATCCTGAAAAACTCCAGCAGCCATCTACTTCCACTTCAGCACAAAGCTATAAATGATGTAATATATCCTTTGTATTCCATTTGTTAATTTAACTCCAATTTTAAAATAAATAGCAAGAGTTTAAATACGTTTGGGGGCGTTTCTGTTTGGGGGGGGGCTCCCTGGCCAATCAAGCTTAGGGCCTCCAAAAGCCTAGCAGCGGCCCTGCTTCTTGTAAAGCTGTATTGGACTTAATTGCCTTTTTCTTTGCTATAAGCCCAGGTGTGTCTGATAGCATACTTATTCGGGTGTAACTATAGCCCTGTCAAACTGTTATAACGACAGTGTATCTCCGAGTCACACGTGCATAAAGTCTCTGTAACACGCAAGCATGTAACTTTCTATATTCATGTAAGTTTATGTTTTCTTCAATGGCGGGTTTGTTTAGTCTTACCGTACTAGACCACCGAGCCGCTTTCCCCGGGTTTGTTTCTCCTCTTCCTGTGTGTCTCCGTCTACAGCGACTCTCCTCCTCACTACTCCTCCTCACTACTCCCTCAGACCACCGCTCCCTTCTCCGACCGACTTTCACCTGAATTTACCAGCAGCAGCTGTTGTGCGCGTGAGGAAACGACTTGACTCAAACCCGCGAGAGTCAGGGTATGGCAAGCCAAAGGGATCAAAAAAGCGCGCGTGCCTATGGGAGCTGCCGTAGTGGCCGGCTGCCATCTTAGATGGGTCTCCATTCGCCCCCAGTGCATGCATTTCTACTAAGGAAGGTGCTTACCCAGCTAAAAAACACATTTTATTGAGCTTTTTCACAAAATCAGACACATAGTATAGCATCATAATTAAATATAATTAAACAAAATAAATGAAAATAAACCAAAATATAAAATCCCATCTGGTAGGCTAGAAAAGTCAACAGTAATCCCACATCATCTGTTTTCAATAGTACGCTGGTTGTCGTAACCGTAGGCTACACAAAAACGGGTAGTTGCTCACCCTGCGTTGACTTTGGAGAGTGAGGAGACCTATCCAATATGGCGGTGACGCCGCTCTCCATTGCCCGCTGAGGCTGTGTTAAAGTTTCTTTCTTTTTTCTTTTTTTTAAATGATATTGTTTTGTGTAATAAACTTTATTTACAATGAAACATACAATCAAGAACAGCATGCTCAAAGGGAGGGAATGGGCGTACACATGATGAAAAGAATAATAAAGAATAGTAGAATATAAGAAAAGGGACTAAAACAAATATTCTTCACATAAGGCTTTAAGTCTCATAGCTTTTGAGTTAGTGCATGTTTCAAAGAGTCAAAAACATTTCAGATATGCTTTGAACACATTGAGGTTTTGCAAACTTGTTGGTATGAATGTGAAATTTAGCTAACAGAATAAGAAAGTTAAGGATATTTCCCCCAGACATTTGAATATTAGAAATACCAAATAAAACTTGTTTAATATCCAGTGTAACAAAGGTATCCAGTTTATTAGTACATAGATTATTTAGGCCACACCAAAAAGTTTTATAAGTGCACTCCCAGAAAAGGTGAGGTAATGACTCCTTTTCCATATGACAGAGGAACAAAGATGGTCAATATTTGGAATATATTTAGCCAGTACTGAGCTAACAGTGTATCTGTGTAAATTTGCAAAGATACCTCCCTGACCTTATTTGAGACATAAAATTTCCTAGGCAATAACCATGCCTCTTTCCAGTTTATATCAGAAAACAGACTGTTTTTGAGGCACAGCTACTAACAGAATTTTTTTAAATTATTTCTCTGATATGTTTTTTTAACAATTATAAAGGGATCCGAGTTTCCTATAAATAACTCAGAGAATATAAGATAATGCATGTTAGACCTACCAGCAGTGGATATCAGCAATCTGAAACCTGCTGGGATTTCATCAAATACAACAGAAAATTCTTTAGGGGTAACTGGGATGTTATATTCAGAAAGAAATTCACTATATCTAAACATGTGTTCATCCTTGTTCAACAATTATTTTACCAATAATAATAATAATAATATCCACCCAATTTCTAAAAAACTACACTTGAAACAAATATTCTGGTTATTCCAAATAAAACAGTTATTAGGGAAAAATGTATGCTTATAAACCAATGTCCAGCACAGAAGTAGTTGCTTATGGAAGTTAGACAAGTTTACTGGACATTTTTCTGTTTTGTAATTGCATCTTAACAAGAAGTCTAGGCCACCCAAGGGTTTAAACACGTTTCATTCATTTTTCAGTTCATTTATTTATTTATTTCACACATGGCCGTGCTCTTAGAAGAGAAGGGTCTTACAACATGACCATGATTGAAAAGGAGCAGGAAGAAGAAAAATCATATAATACCTGCCCCATTCTTTAACATAAAAAATAAACACATTGATAGTCTGTCAATCAATTACCTTACAAACAACAATCAATATCAAACTAAAATGATATATTTCATCTATTTACAATCTCCATAATGTCCATTATTCAGCAAGTCCATACATCTGAAATATTTTTATACAACCTCTTAAACTGAAAAATGTTTACACACATCTTCAACTCATTCTGCAATGAATTCCACAGTTTAACACCACATACTGAAATTCAGCTCTGTTTTAAGGTAGTCATTGCAAACTGATGTTTAAAATTAAAATTCCTTCTAGTCCTCAGATCCTCAGAACTAAAAACAAACAACTTCTGCAAACTCATTGGTAATGCTTGACTTAACTGGAAACAAAATCTTATTCTTATTCTTCTGTAACCCACCGCTGCATGGTGCATGGATATAACACAGAGGTCGAAAAAGCCTCCGTCTTCCGTAAACAAACATCTGTGGGAATAACGTGAAATATCCTGCTGCTGTATGTCTTCGGCTTATTTTCACATCCCTTTGCTACACAAGTAAATCCGAGTTTATACTTCTCCGTCACCTGGGGAGTGTTGAAAAGCAATTTGCCCGCAGGACAGCAGAGGGCGTAGCACTTTTCTGGGGTATCCTGCTGCCATTACAGTCACGTATCCGGCCCACGACAGTGTATTTACTACTGTGTTTACATTCTTTTAACGTATTTGAGACTTTTTTATCATGGACGAATTTGTTGTTTGTTGATCTCATTCTCCTCCACCTCTTCGTGCGGTCGGCATCTCTAAACCCACGTTTCCCATCATTTATGTCCACAAATAAAACGCTTGCTCTGTATCTTTGTGCTCCTTCAGTCACGGATGAATAAACTTTAATATTTTCTGACTTTTTCCGCGAGGCGTTCTTTAATCTGCTCCGTGTCTGCTGCTAGATATCTTCAGCTCTCTTTATTTGTTGAGTCAGCAATGGCGGTGCTGTTGACATATTTAAAGGAAGCAGCGTCCTGACCAATCACAGGCTTGCGTTCTCCATCGCTCTCGACGGACAGTTATTTTTGGGGGCATGTCTCCGTCACCCTCTGCAAGCCTGTCCGAGAGCCCTTGCGTGGACGCAAAATGGCACTGCGTGTCTCCGTACTGACATAAACAAAATTGTTTTATTTTTGCCAACCCATGTCATGATCTGAGGTTAGTGGCCTCCACCTAACTGCTTGTGAGCGCTTAACTGCATGTGGGCGGTGCTGTGGAGCGGGCAGCTGCTACTGATCATAACATCAACCGGTCTGGTATAAAGGAGGGAGTGAGACAACAGCACCTCGCCGGATGATTACTCACTTTGGGTATTTTCTGCCCCGAGAGTCACTAGCCTCTTGAGCATTTCTAGTTTTATTGTTTTTGGAGACTCATGCTGTTATTCTTGTTCCTGCTTCCAGGTACCATCACCATCTCCACCTCTCCAGCCACAAAAACTCCAGACATCCCTCAACCACATCTCAACCAGCTCTGCCAGACCGTCCCGCTCTCCACTGCTCACCTGTCCCCTCCTGGACACCCTCTCGAGCCTGGCCGCTGCCTCGGACCTGACCCCCCCCTCCTGAGCTCATCACCCCTGCTGGAACCGTAAGCCCCCTCTTCTTGTTGCCATCATCCTCACTCATCCTCTCCAGTCACTAACACACCTCTGTGTTTCAGAACCCCACTCAAGACTGAGCCCCACTTAGACGATGCTCCCTATGTATGTATGAAAAACATCAGCAAAACATATGGTACTTATTCATTTGAAATTTTTAAAGCAGATGAATTCTTTAAGACTCAAAAGATTACAGTAAGCCACAAGACAACCACAGCATGTCAAATTATACTTTTAACTTATTAAAATAGTTTTTTTTTAATTCTAGTCCTTGGGAATCACTGTCCTGTTAATGTTCCAGTTTAACTCCATGTAATAAAATGAAGAAACATCTAAATGATGCAGAACAGAGCATCCCAGAGACAGGTTTTAAATTTAAATAATAGTTCTGGTTTTTCAATGGAATTAAAGTAATTTATTTTGGAAATTATATGAAAAAACGTCCTACTTTCTGCTTGATTTACACATTACTTGATAACTACAAATGAATTAAACAAACTGAATCTTAGAAGCTAGTTATGCATGATTAAAACTGTTTTAAGTCTAGTTAAAAAGAACAACAAAGTACTGCAGTGACTATTATGCTAAGCTACTGATAGAGAGGCCAGGATGTCCGCTAGCCTAGCATAACAGGCCGTGTTAGCATTAGCCAGACAAAGCATTAGTACTATCTTATATTAACTCCATACTAATGGTACAAATAGCGTGACGTTCTGTCGTGTTAGTGTCACTTTACACGTCCAAAAAGAAGATGAAATGAGTTAAATAAAGGTTAGAAAGTCACTGAAAATGAACTTACCCAGAGTGTTAGCTAAGGCTAGCTGCTGCTGAACTGAATAGGAGAGAACCGTAGCGCTCACTGATTGGTCGATTCTGTTCCCCGCCCTCGCCCCCTCCTCACCCCGCTCCGCTTTCACCTCTGATAGGCTCAGCTGCTTTTTGAAACAAACACAGCGCAACCAGTGTTGCCAGATGAAATTGACATTCTCCAGCCCAATCACAGCTGAAAACCCGCCCAATCCAAAAATAACCAGCCCAATCCACGAAGTTGCCAGACACCGGTGTAAACCCGTAAAATAATCACAAAGGCAATGAAAAACATTGCAAACAAGCTCTTATATCTGTTTTACAGTACCTGCAACGAGCTTCAGAGTCATCTCCTGGGCTCGGCCCGATCCAGGTTTTTAGTCACTCTCCCATTCCTTCCTGTACAATTTCTTGGGTTTTCCCCACTTTGGCATGTTTCAAAAGTTTTCAGCTTTAGCTTCTACCTCTTATATATAAAGTCTTTGGCTTCTACGCAGCGTAGCTTCAGTGCCTCTGCTAGCTAAACTTTTTACGCCGACGTTGTGGACCGTGACGTCAGTGTAAACAACTCAACGTGACTCACGGTGAGTTGCCAAATAAAATAACGTGATTGAGTACAACTAATGTCAAACATTTCAGATTTTTTTTATCTGTTATTGTCAATTTATTTATTAATTAGATTTTTATTTTATTTTTCCACCATAAAATCAGAGGGTGTTGTGCTGTTTTCACAATATTAAAAAACCGCCAAATGTGGGCAAAAGCAGCCCAATTTTCATCCACCCGCCCAATGCATTTTTTCCCCGCCAGGTGTAACTAAAAGAAGCCCAATTGGGCGGAAACCCGCCCAATCTGGCAACCCTGATGGGGGATGGGCTTGCAAACACCACGTGATATTTTCTGAAATAACGCGAGATCTTAAACTCCATCTGTACAAAGTGAAGTACATTGTTTTATTTTGTAAAGTCTCGTGGCATTTTAGTTATCTTGTGTTTTACTGAAATATTTAAATAAATTCAAAATAGTTTTTGAAGACGGTCTATTTTAATATATGCTGCATCTGCAATATCAGTTATTTCATCTTATTTTATGTTACACATAATATATCACATATAATACAATATTGTTGTTGTTAAACTCAATTTCCTATATGGGTCCTAGTACTAATTGTATTCTTACTAGGCAAAATAGCATGTGAAGATATGTGGCTGTGGCCATGCTCGGGAACTATTTGGTGGTTTAATCCCCCAGTACAAACCCTTAAAGCTGAATGTCAACTAGGGAGGCATTGTGTCCCATTTTTAAAGTCTTTGGTATGACCAGACCGGGATTTGAACCCAGGGAGGACACTCTACCACTGAAAAGGTATATGAAACATAGTTCTTCCTAGGTCGAATGATGTCACATTTCCCATTCATGTGTACTGAGTTAAATGGTAAATGGCCTGTATTTGAATTAGCGCCTTCTAGAGTCCTGGAACCCCCCAAGGCGCTTTACAACACAATCAGTCATTCACCCATTCACACACATTCACACCCTGGTGGGGATGAGCTACATTGTAGCCGCAGCTGCCCTGGGGCGCACTGACAGAGGTGAGGCTACCGGACACAGGCCACCAGTCCCTCCAACCACCACTAGCACTCCTGTGCCACCATTGCCCCAGTGTCTTCTATCCACAATGTTCATTCTTGATACGAAGAATGAACATTGTGGATAAGATGCACTAAAAACCCAGTACACACAAATGGGAAATATAACATAATTTGTCCTAGGAAGAATTACATTTCAGATATCTGAAATTATCATTCTGCATATGGAATCGTATCCATATCTGTAATG
>SSNS01000876.1:0-33032 GCA_006937985.1 Aphyosemion australe
TGTTCGTGTGATGGTTAGGGTCAGGGTTAGGGCTGGGATTAAACCTGAGGACATGATGGGCATAAATTATGATTTAAATTCAATTCACGATTTTCTTCAAATCAAGCTTCAGCACATTGTTCACAATAACACGACAGGACATGACATCATATCAACATTTTCCTTGTTGTTGAATACAGACAGCTTGGGTGGGTGTGACCTACTTTTTATGTAAATTAGTTGAAAGTTGAAAAAGGCGAGAGAAAACCTCCTGTTCTGAGAAAACCTTCCTTAACACGTCATAAGGGGGAGCCACTCCTGCTACAGCTACATGTTCCAACCACCTTTAGGCTCAGCAGTATTTAAACGCTGGTCGCAGCAACGCTACCGCAGAGCCACGGTTAGCCAGGCCTCAGTTAGCACCAGCTAGCTGTTAGCTTCAGCTAGCAACAGCCTTGTTGAAAGAGAGAAAAACAAGCACTCACCACTCAGGTTCCAGGATGCATCCATCCATCCATCCATCCATTTTCTTCCGCTTACCCGGAGTCGGGTTGTGGGACCCACAGCCTAAGCAGAGAGGCCCAGACTTCCCTCTCCCCAGCCTCTTGGGCCAGCTCCTCCGGGGGAATCCTAAGGCGTTCCCAGGCCAGCCGAGAAACATAGTCCCTCCAGCGTGTCCTGGGTCTTCCTTTGGGTCTCCTCCCGGTTGGACGTGCCCTGAAAACCTCACCAGGGAGGCGTCCAGGAGGCATCCTAACCAGATGCCCAAGCCACCTCAACTGGCTCCTCTCGATGTGGAGGAGCAGCGGGTCTACTCCGAGCCCCTCCCGGATGACCGAGCTTCTCACCCTATCTCTAAGGGAGAGCCCAGCCACCCTGCGAAGAAAACTCATTTCGGCCGCTTGTATCCACGATCTCGTTCTTTCGGTCACTACCCAAAGCTCGTGACCATAGGTGAGGGTAGGAACGTAGATCGACCGGTAAATCGAGAGCTTTGCCTTCTGGTTCAGCTCTCTCTTCACCACGACAGACTGGTATAACGCCCCCATCACTGCAGACGCAGAACCAATCTGCCTATCGATCTCCTGATCCATCCTTCCTCACTCGTGAACAAGACCCCAAGATATAAGGCAGGACCTCGTCCCTGACCTGGAGAAGGCTTTCTACCCTTTTCCGACTCAAGACCATGGTCTCGGATTTAGAGGAGCTGATTCTCATCCCAGCTGCTTCACACTCGGCTGCGAACTGTTCCATACATATACAGCTTGTATAATAACTAAAAAATGGTTCCACAGTGAAGGACCTCTTTAAGAGCCATGAAAAGAATGTTTTAAGCTAGCTTGTTTTGCAGATTTGGCAAGACAGGAGTAATGTGAGTGCGTCTGTTAGTATTAGTTAAAAACCTGGCTGCAGCGTTCTGAACTACCTGCAGTCGATTCAAAGCTGAACCAGGGACACCAAAGAGAATAGAGTTGGCATAATCTAAGCGTGAAGTAATAAAAGCGTGAATCACAGATTCCAAGTGCGGCCGCTTCAAGATCGGTTTTAGACGAACTAAACAGCGCAGTTGGAAAAAACAAGACTTAACCACAGCATTAATCTGAGGAACCATCGAGAGACCTGAATCAAATTTGACCCCAAGACTAGTCACACACTGTTTGGGGCTGAAGGTGAGAACAGAAGGGACAGGAGAAGAGTGAGTATGACTATGGGGGTCCAGGAGAATAACTTCAGTCTTAAGCTCATTTAGCTTCAGAAAGTTGTCAGCCAGCCAACCTCTCACCTCAGCTAAGCATTTATCTAGGAGTGAGATGGCATTCGAGTTGTTCATGGTCAGGTAGATCTGACAATCATCTGCATAGATATGGTAACCAACAGTGTTGGGAGTAACGAGTTACAAAAGTAATTAATTACTGTAATGCATTGCTTTTTGCTGTAACGCGGTAGTGTAAGGCATTACAGAAAAAAATTCAGTAATATTTTACTCGGTACAATGTCAGTAACGCGCGCATTACAACGCATTTTTAACCAGGAATCAATTAGTGAGTTTTCTTCAGGTTTCTAATTATTGGGGAGCCTGAATAAAGGTCCAGTTTCGATATGACATTATTTATATGAACTCCAGCGCACCAGGGCGTCTTTTGAGCAGAGAGGAAGGTGCGGCGCGCGTCAGGAGCGCATGAACGATCAGCGCCGCAACCTCAAAGTCACGCCACCAAAAGAAAACAATTAACACGCGATCGTTCATGTCCGCTTATATTCTCGTATCCTTTTATTTGTATCTGACGCGAGCTCCCCCAGCAGAGCTCATCTGTGCCCCGGTGACATCACCTCACTGCAGCGGGCGCACAGTGCACCTTTCGCTATTTCTGCGGTGGATCCCTGAACTGATTAGCTCAAAATGTGAAAAAGTAGGAAATCCAGGAAGCCGTTTTTCTGGAAGATTGAAAGGAGATGCAGGAAGATCAGATACAGACAGGAAAACAGTCAAATAAAAAACGAGAAAACTAAATAAAGTTCTTGAAAAGGAAAAAGTAGGTAGATTTTTATCCACAACAATAACAATATAAAGCATTAATTTCTAAACATGGAATATTTATTTATTTGATAAAATTCAGATCAACTTCAAAACTCAGTTCCACACCCAGGGCCGTATCCAGGCATTTAGGGACCAAGGCAAAATACAGGGTGGAGGCCCCCACCACCACCACCACCACCACACACACTCAATTAATTTAAGCTAGCAGCATACAATTTGTTGTTGCATTTATTTAATAAAAAATAATTTTCTGGGGGTCCTGGCCAGCATTGGGCACTTTCATGCCCAGGAGCAATCATAACCCAGCCCTGATGGAGGTGATCAGAAGGACCTGCAGAGCAAAATCTTTCTGCTTCTGCTACGGTGTGTCTAGATTTCTAGGCTACACAATATCAGCAGAAGAGAAACGTCCACGCAAAATGTTTCACTTCCTGTAGTCAGACTGAGCAGAGATGAGTGAACCTGCAGCTGATCTAACGTTAGAACATTCTCCAGATGGGCATACACCCGTTACTTTAAGTTTGTGAAAAATTAGGATATGAAGAACATTGTAGTCAAATGCACTTTATATGCTACATCTAAAGAACTGTTTGCTATGTTTGACTGTTTTAACCACAACCCCTAGCCCAGTTAGATACCACATCACCTTCAACTGGATGTCTAATGAGCTAATTGAGCGTCATGAGCTACATTTAGATTCCCAAATCCATATTATTTTGGTGAAAGTAACTTAAAGTAATGCAAAAGTAATGTAATGCCTTACATTTTAAAATCAGTAATATTGTAATGTAATGAATTACTTTAAAATGAGAGTAACAAGTAATAAATAATGCATTACAGTTTTGAAGTAACTTGCCCAACACTGGTAACCAAGGCCGTATTTCTCTAGGATTTTGCCCAAGGGAAGGATATAGATCGAAAACAAAAGAGGCCCAAGAACAGAACCCTGCGGCACACCCCAAGGGAGTGAGAGACACGGAGATGAATAGTCATTAATTTGGACCCTGAAAGTTCTGTCAGATAAGTAAGAGCGGAACCACTCCAATAAATTAATAGGTTAATAGTAAGTATTTGATATAGCTCCTTCTAGAGTCCTAGAACCCCCCAAGGTGCTTTACAACACAATCAGTCACTCACCCATTCACACACACATTCACACCCTGGTGATGATGAGCTACATCGTAGCTACAGCTGCCCTGGGGCGCACTGATGGAGGCGAGGCTGCCGTACACTGGCGCCACCAGTCCCTCCAACACCCACCAGCAGGCAATGTGGGTTAAGGACACAACGACAGCGACAGACTGAGCGGGGCGCAAACCTGCAACCTTCCGATTGCGGGGTGGCACTTAACTCCTCTGCCACCAGCGCCCACCTTTTAACACCTTAATCTAACTGCTTAGTGTCTTCAACAAATCTGCTGTGCCTTGTGAGTCACTTTCTGTGGACAAAAGCTCTGGCACTTCTGTTTCAGGAAGTAGATGTTAGACGGAGGAGTGGGATGGAAAACGGATCGCTTTGCCTCCGTATTGTCTTGGGGGGGGGGCATTTTGTAGGCGTGGTGCTGGAATTTCAGCCAGTAAAGCCTATGGAGAGGGAAACACTGAGATTAAGTGTCTTACTCATTCATTTTCATGATGTGCAAACGTCTGTCCTCTGATTGGCTAAAAGCAACATGACTCTTCCGCTGCCTTCGTTTTTTTTTCCTTGGGTAAAAAATTGCATCGTTGAAGTTTTTTCTCTATAAATAACCCAAGCCTGAATGTGATTAGCCATCTTGTTGAGTTGCTAATGCTAACTGCTCGCTCCTTCCCATGGGCGGTCCCAAGTCAAGGTGGGGGGGACCAAGAATACTAAATTTCCCTGTGATGCTTTTTCTGAGCCGATGTTTTTTCTGTCTATATCCTCTCCGGGGCTAACGCAGGGGATGGTGGTTTCAAAGTGAACAATCGTATTTCAAAAAGAACAAGAATTACGGAGTTTTTATGGGAACAACGGGTGTTTTGCAGAAACTCACTTATTCACTCGGAGTTGGAGCAGAGCAGCATCAAAAACCTGCAGGATAGCGACCCTCATAGACATCAGTGTTCTAGACAGCAGCATATTTTTACTCGTCTTTCAGAAAAGTTTGCTTATTTTGATCCTAACACCTCTCGGCTGCAAACCTGTAGTCTTCAAATAGCATCAATGAAGTCACGAGGTTACCTGCTTCTGAGTCTATAGATGTGACAGAAATAAAATATTCCTCTTTTGCGGATTTTGGTCACACCTCTGAACTGAACCCGTCAGTAAAGAGTAAAATGTTTGTTTCTTGCTACCTGAATGAACCTGCACGCCTGCAGAGCGGCTGATTTGTTAATCCTCCTGTTTTCAGTCAGATCCCACTGAGGCCGCGCCCGTCCAGCTGCTGGTTACCAGGAAACACCAACTTCTTAGGCTCTGGGATGGCTGAGCAAACAAAGCTTATCATCAACTCAACCACTGAGTTGTTTATGTTCAAAGTTGAAGCCCCACTCGCTGTGCACGTGAAAACAGGGTTGTTCCACTGTAATCATACACCACACATGTTGAGGTGACTGATTATTTTTGCAGTAAGAGTTTTAATTTGCCACAGATTTTGAATTCCTTCAAAATTATTGCAGTTATTATTGTAATTTACATTTTATTTGTTTCTGTTGATAAGAGACTGCAGCAGATGAGTCCAGGACTCTTCTTCAGCTGTTGCCGTGAGCATAATTTGATTTTAGAATTTCCCTGGAAAGGATGTGGCCCTGAAGGCAGCACAGGATTTAGATGTGTTAATGCCACAGAACCCTGACCCCTGGAAGATCAACATGGTGCTGCTTCCTCCCAACAAAGATCTGGAGTACTGATCTGATCCATGCTCCCTCTGGCTGATGGTCAACCCTAAGGATATTTTCACTACACATATAGTAGTAGTAGTATTGATTATAGTATATACAAAGTAATTTACGGCCTCATATTTGAACTGCTATAGGTTTTAACAGCCACAAAACTCCCACCTGTTGATGTAAGCTGCTAAATCTTTAAAATGTGATCTCTTGATGTTTTAGAGTTCACGTTTACAAAACTTCTGCTAAAAAACTTTATTTTTGAGATGAAGATTATTTGTGATTAAAGTTTATATTTCTGCAGGTATTTAGGTCCCTGTAGGACCAGTGTCAGAGCTTGGTCCGCATCGCCGGCAGTAAGTCGGGCTCGTTCCCGGTGAGAGTTGGACTCCGCCAAGGCTGCCCTTTGTCACCGATTCTGTTCATAACTTTTATGGACAGAATTTCTAGGTGCAGCCAAGGTGGTGAGGGGGTCCGTTCTGGTGGCCTGAGGATCAGGTCTCTGCTTTTTGCAGATGATGTGGTCCTGTTGGCTTCATCAGACAATGGTCTCCAGCTTTTGCTGGAGCGGTTCACAGCCAAGTGTGAGGTGGTTGTAATGAGAATCAGCTCCTCTAAATACGAGACCGTGGTCTTGAGTCGGAAAATTAACCATATTTGGTCACACTACATCCTCAGGTCGGGAGGGGATTCCCTGGGTTCTTCCCAGAAAAAAAAGAAAGACTTTATTGACAGCGAGATCAAAACACTGGACACTTGACAACGCGTGTATGATCGGGGAGTGGAGGAGGTTCTGAAGGTTGTTTTATTTGTAAAATAGAATCTGGACTGGAATCGGATCAGTGCGCTGCGCTTACGGAAGAGCCGTTCCCTCCGGAGTGCACTCTGCTCTGATAAATCCTCCAATAATAATAAGAAACGATCTTTTATTTAGCACATCTCAAGCAAAATCACTTTGCGCTTCACAAAGACAAAAAAAGATAAATTAAAATAAAACAATAAATAAATTCAAAATGATTTAAAACATCATAAAATGGGAAGAGTAAACATTGTGATAACAAAATAACACGAAATCAGCCGTTCTACAGTCAGATTCCCGTGGGTCACGGGTGTTTTAGCACCAATAACGTGACACAGCTGTTTATCCACCTAAATAATTATTTATTGTGTAAATAATTAGTGGATGAGGAACACGCGTGATCACTGAGACCTTCACAATTGCGGTTCCCTCGTTCTGCCACTAGATGCTGTTCCTACGCACGGTCAGAGCTGTACTTATATTTAGGAACGTTTTCACGCACAAGTACAAATTGGTAAATACCACACAATGCGTAAAATCGTTCCCACGCACGAAATACGCACAGATCTGTTCGTAAGTACGGTTGATAAATGAGGTCCCAGGTTTGTTTCTGGCTGCAGCGGAGTCTTAAATGCACCATTTTCACCAAACGTGTTTGGCCAAAATGATCGAGATCTTAAATTCTAAAGAGCCCTACTGTCAGCATTCGGCTTATTTTCTACACAATCAAGTTTGTGAGTGTAACTTTGTGTCGGAGAGCCTAAACACATGTAATCTCTGTGTAAGGGTCTATCAGCTGATGACAGAGGGCTTCAGTGAAAAGAAACATGAATATTAATTCATTCATCATATTTTTGGTTTACATGTTAAACAAAACTGATGTGTTATGTATTTACACACAGCTGCTCTGACAGAATCATTTCTACGGTTTAATTACCAGACTGTCTGAAGTTATGAGGCCCTTTGCCAGCTGCCTGACTGGTGCATCAAAGATCAACTCCTCATTTATCTTTGTTTCCACAGATCTGTGCAAAACCTGTTTAATATGTGGTTTTAATTATTTTTTCTGCTGCTCTCATCTGGTGTTTATGAGAAATAAAAACCTGGGATTCTGCGTCTGACGGAGCGTGACTGCGGTCCACATTCAGGAGCTGGTGGCTGCACTAATGGGAGTTTTCCTCCCGTCCTTCCTTTGAATGACAGCCTGACGGTTTGTGCTTCAGCTCAGTTTTTTTCACCATCAGCAGCACAAACATCTGAAAGGATCGGTGGTCGAACACCTACTGAGGGCTCCTCCACACGTTAGCTGATTGTGTTTTAATGGGAAGAAGTTCTAAGTGGGAACGGATGATGATTGTTTTAATAATAAAATTGCTTCTGTGACTGCAGGAGTCGGCTGTGAGTGATGATGAGAAATAAATTAGAACCAGAGAATCGAGCTGAAAAAGTGAGTTTTTATTCCAACCAGGAAATTAAAAATTAAAAAGGAAAAAAATCTCAAGCATCATCTGCCGTTCTAGTAAATGACTCCTTTATTTTACTACTCTAGTGAAACGATTTCATCACATGCACTGGTTTTAACTTCGTAGTTTTCAGCAAGAGCAAGCTGAGCTTTGAGAATTCTGTTTAAAAAGTAACGTTTGTCTTCCAGATGTCAGTTTAGGTCGAAAATGTTTCTCCTTTCTTGTCTTGATGTTTTCACATTATTGATTTTATATTTAAGTGTCATTAGAGATCACCAAAGTGGTGCAGCCAGACTTATTTAAGCTCATCTGCTAAATATTACTGAAAAAATACAAGACATGAAACTAAAAGCTGTGAAATTAGAAGAGCTAAATTCTACTAAAACATGAAGTGGTTTAATTTGATTCTTTGAACTCGTTGATCGTCAGCACTCAGTTTTGGTTCTGATTTTGCAGGTACAATTTGCTTTTGGTGTGTTTGTTGACAATTTGGTGGTTTTGCTGGATAGCGGCTCTCCAGGACCAGGGTTCCCTACCCCTGGCAGAAGTTGTTGGCACACGCTAAGTTAGCACTGGAAGTTAGCACTAGCACAGTAATATTTTGCACAAGCTAAGTTAAATGAGAAGTTCAGTTTGTTTAACATGCTGGCATGTGATAAGGGATTTAATGATCTGTTATCCACCCATCCATCCATCTAGGGCTGGGTGATATGGCAAAAATTTCATATCCCGATATAGCTCAATTTATATCCTGTAAACGATATACAATAATTGCTTTTAATTAAATTCAAAGTTAATATAATATTGCAAGTGTTTGCACCAACTCACCAAACCCACGTTTCTCGACCGTGTAGATTGGAATCGTGTCTTTGCAGATGTTCTTAGCAACTGCAGTAGTGATCTCCTTCCATCTGCGGGAGCGGTGGTTATATGGTGCGCCACGGCTAAACGCCTGTTGCAGCGTCTGTGTCTGGAGTTTGTTATGAGCGCTTACGCCACCACTCGACGCTGCTTTTACTGCTTTTGCTTGTTGACTCTCTCTGTATTCTTTTTCGTGGTTCTTGCACAGGTGATAAAATACATTTGTAGTGTTGGAGTCTGTTGTTGGCACCGGGAGCCGGCAAACTTTACAAACAACTGCTTTCTGATCCGCGTCGGCCTTCCTACACCCAAACCACATCCATACAACAGAAGTTGCCCCTCTTTTAGGTACAAGCTCCTCCGTTTGGGTTGGCAGGTCATCCTGTTGAAAATTACCCTGGTCTGAACCGCGTCCGCTACCGTCCTCCATGTTTGTTAATGTATGGCCTGAGTGGCACGCCGCGTGTGCATGGACATGCCGTAAGGTGCATCATGACGTAAAATACTGCCGTAAAACGCCGTATCGTGGTGTAAACGATAGAGCTTCATATTAAACGATAGACATTTTCTATCGTACAGACGACATATTTCATCATGTCGCCCACCCCTACTTCCATCCATCTTCTATACCCGCTTATCCACGCAGGATCTGCAAGCAGTAGAGGCTTGAAATATTTCACAATGCAATGAATCTATTCATTATTAATCTATTCATTATGAATTATTATTATGAGTTTCAGTTTCTGAGATGAGTGGCGAAAAACAAAGAACCTTTTCACAATATTCAAATTTTTTGAGACACTCCTACCCAGGAGTTGACGTGGACGAGCAAACAAGAGCATGCTGTGAAAGAAAACTCTTCTAAGAAGGTTCTGTCTCAAACAAAACGGACGTGTCTCTCGCCTCAACCCTGTAAACCCTCTTGGGTCAAACATGACATAAAGAAACGAGTCAAACTTCGTCTAAAAACTCCGACACTGTTTGTGTTGTGCATCATTTCCTATAGGCTGGAAGTAATAAACCAGGTGGATCTCTGCTTTCAGGCAATATCTTTACCGTCTGGCTTTATATTAATCTTTCTTTATTAATGTTGTTTTCCTGACTTCGTGTCCTCTTGCTGTCGCTCTTTATTAGCCTTTCGGTGAGCCTTGTGCTCTTGAAGAAGACCATAAAAGTAAATCTATTATTCCGTTACGGACGTACTGTATTTATAGATGCATGAACAAAAGACAGACAGAAAACAATGTTATTAAGGAACGTCCAGTTCACTGATCTGCCCCAGGCCAAATCCTGCTGATGTTCTTTGAGGAAAGATCTGTACTTTATCTGTCCACTTGTAGGGTGAAAATGTCCACAAACGCTGGACCACCGCTCAGCAGCCCAGGGAGTCCTAGGAGGAGCAGAAAACTGATTTCTGAGCGCCTCGTTGGCCAGATCCCGTCAGCATTTACTGCTGCTGACAATAATTATCGCACAATATTAAAAATAACATTTGTGTTTACTGATATAAAATAAAGTGCATATTTAATATTTCTGGTTTTATGGGGACAGCAGAGAGCTTCCTGCTGTCGTTGCAGCTGCTTCCTGTTTGGAGCCACATGTGATGATGAGTTATCAGATCTGAGGCTCACTTACAAAAAACTGAAGGTTTCAGCGTTTATGGAAGTGTTAGCTTTCTGTTTTCATCAGTGTTCAACAAAAAGGCTTTTTCTTCTTTGTTAGAAATTGCAGTTTGATATAAATTTATTTGTGCAAAATGTTTGAATTAGAGAATAAACCGTTCCTTCAATGTAAGTAGATCACGTTATTTCAAGTTGAAGTTACCACACAGTTCTGTGTTTTATGATTTTATGACCCTAAAGCACACTGATCTGGCTCAGAGGTGAAACAAAGTTCAGAAAAATATTATATGATGTTATAATCTCATGTAACTTTTTAAACTTTTATTTAAAGGGATACTTTTCAGTTTTGGCTTGCTTTTAGCACCCCCTAGTGTCCGTTAGTGAAAGCAAAAGGTAAACTTCTCTCCTGGCTGTGCGTTGGTCTTTTTAACACCTTAATCTAACAGCTGAAATGTCTCCTCAGCCTTCATTAGTGTCTACAGGAGCGGTTCATCACTAAATCAAACACATCAGCTGTGTTCATGATCTAAAACATGCAGGAAACATGCTGGAAGCAGACTGCAGCACCAGGCATGTCAGCTCCACTTTACTAAGTCCAACAGAGACCGGACCGCCACTCTGAAGTTGCAAGTGTGGTATTCTGGCCACAGAGGGCGGTGGGGGTCTGAGTGACATTTCATTAACCCTGTAAAGGTCATTTTAGCACAAACTGGCTCAAGAACAGGATTTAAAACATGAAAAAGTTGCAAAGTATGTTTTTAAGAAAAAAAACTTTTTAAAGAAGTGAATGAAATAGGAAAAGCGGACTTGCAGCTGCTAAGCTAGAAGTTTGATTTGTCTTTTATTTTGAGATAAGCTAAGTTATTTATTATTATTTTTATTTCTTAATTTATATTTTTATTATTATTAATAATAATATAAATATTAACAAGAAAGACCGTTAGACCTGATCTCTGTGATCAGGAGTTATTATACAGCTTAGCCCCAGGATGTTGTCTCCAACTCCTGACTTGACTTCTTGTAATGAGGAAGTGTGTGTGTGCGTGTGTGTGTGTGTATGTGTGTGTGCATGTTGAAGTGACCACATAGTGTTAATTTAGACCCACAGCAGCCATCTTTGATGCCGAGTGGCTCTGGCAGCCACGTTGAGTTCCTCCCTTCTGTCCTCGTGTACGTTGTGGGAACTGCTTGCTCTCCTGACTGTCACAGCTGTCCACTCGCATCTTATAGCGTCACAGCCAAACAACCCACTACCGATCTCACACACACACACACACACGCACACACACACACACAGACACTGAGTATTTCTGAACCAACAGGATGTGACACGTTTCAGGATTAAGTGATTGGTCGGCTCATTCCCTGTTTAATGAGAGACACTGTTGGGTTGGTCTGTCCGTAATGGTAAAGTTAATTTTTTCCAGCTTGTGTGATGGTCTGCTTCTCCATGGATGAACTAGTAGAAATGCATGAATGCATGGACTCTTGTAGTTCATTTTTTTATTCTGTAGAGACCTTAAACCAGATGTTAGTTTTACCAAATCAGTCAGAATGAAGATATCTGCAAAGACTTTCATGTGTTTACCTAAACTGGTATCTAATGGTAATCTACCTCTGCATTACGGTTTTAAGATGTCAGGTTTTGTTTCCTCCGTGTGTTTTTCTCAGACCTGCTCCTTACACGCTAGAGCTTAACCTGCTAATCGCAGGGTGCGTTCCTGGCCAGGGGTGTGAGTGCATAGGGTGTCCCGATTCTCAAGTGCGAAAGGTGACCACGCCCCTTTTGCACCCATATTTCGCACTTCACCCGACTCCGGACTTGCAAATGTATTAAAAATATGAGTAAAGTTGGAGTCTTTGATGGTCTCTGGAGCAATAAACCCTTTTAAAAAAACATAAAACTTTCTTAGATGTTTATTTTCATGTAGGATAAAAAAACCTTCAACTCATTCAAGCTTTACTCGAGCCAACATCAGCAGCTTTAGAGAAAACTCGACTATTTTAGAGAACAACACAACCGACTCCGTCAGGCCTGCAGGTGTCACATTAAAAATGGACCGGTTGGCTCTGTTCAGGTGAGATGGGCCGGTAGAGAGACGGGCGGCGAGGCAGACCGACCGTCTGAAACCCGCTGGTAATGATCACACAGACAGGGAGCGGTTTATCATGTAGGCTGTCAGCATCATGTTCTCATGTCTGTCCTCAGAGATCGTCCGTCTCCTCTTTCAGAGACGTGTGAAAACCTCAATCACAGCGCCCGGCCCCCAGCTGGACGGGGTCGCGGTAATTAAACTACATAACTCAGACTCACAAGAGAGCCCCCTCTCTCTGGGATGCTTCCTTTTAGACTCCTTTCATTTGTATTTCTAGTGTCCTTAGCCATCTTAGATGAAGATTTTTGTTTAATTCGTGCTTTCTGGTGTGGTGTTTGTCCACAGCGAGCTAGGAGATTTTTTTTCTTTGTGGATTTTGGCTGCACAAGTCTCTAGTGTCCTGTAGAGGGTGCTGTTTGATACTTTTTACAAGGGTTGTCCTATCTAGGGCTAGAACCGGGTTTGTTGTAGCTGTGGTGACGATGGAAGAGGAGTTAAGTGTCCCCCATAATTGGAAGGTTGCTGGTTTGAGCCCCAATCAGTCTATTATTGTCGTTGTGTCCTTTGGCAAGACACTTAACTCACCATGCCTGCTGGTGGTGGTCAGAGGGACCGGTGGTGTTGGTCTACATCAGCCTCGCTTCCGTCAGTGCGCCCCAGGGCAGCTGTGGCTACGATGTAGCGCATCATCACCAGGGTGTGAATGGATGAATGACTGTGTAAAGCGCCTTGGGGGGTTGTAGGACTCTAGAAGGCGCTATGTCAAACAGAGCACATATTCCTGGTTGATGTGTGTGGTTGGGAGGAAGAACATCCCCGATCACCTACTTTATGGTCAAACCAGGTCTCATGTCTTGGACGTGTGGATGAAGAAACGCAGTCATCGGCTGCTTTGGAAGTTCTAAATATTGTTTTATCGGCATAAAGACAACAAACGATGTAAATAACTGCAGATTTTCTCTGTAAATTTTAAAAGGCAGCACGATGAGTCACTTGTTTTCTCTGTTAAAAGAATTCTATTTCTATCCGACTGATAAGAGCTGAATCACAGCGTCGAGATTTGATGACCTGAACAGGAAATCGTGTTTGTCCATGAATTTATACAAGGAAACACGTTTTGTGTCTTTTATGATTTTGGATCAACACAGATGGAAATCCTATTGAGTCAAGGCTCTAAGGGTCGCACCTGTTTGTAGAAAGAAAGGAGAGACCTGTGTGTGAGCTCGTGGATGCGCCGCTGAAACACGGCGTCAGAGACGGTCAGTCACTGATTGTAGGGCTGTAACAATATTGGCAATGTCGTGATATCGTCGTAGTAAAATGACCACATTATCGTCGTGGTCTAGTCACGATAGCGTACAGTACGTCTTCTGGTAAAAATAACACTTTTCAGTCCGCTCCACCGGATCATAGCAAAGTAAACTACGTAGACCATGATCCTTTGCTTCTGTGTCATCGGCCAGTTTGTCAATGGGAGTGCGTGCAGCCCACACCGCAAAGATAAACAAACATGGAGGATAGAGGCTACAGCGGTGAACGCAGCACGGAGGATACCAGTCAAAGTATTTTATGTTGTGAGTCGTATCATTGTGAGCATTGCCACAATATCGTGAGCTTCCACACAATATCGCAATAAATATCGTATCGTGAGATTTGGATATTGTTACACCCCTCACTGATTGGCTAGGGGGTGGAGTCACTCACACACTCTTGTAATTCCGCCTCGCTGCCCTCAGTCTTTTCCAGGGCCCTCATTTATCAACCGTACTTACGTACAGATCTGTGCGTATTTCGTGCGTGGGAACGATTTTACGCATTGTGTGGTATTTACCAATTTGTACTTGTGCGTGAAAACGTTCCTAAATATAAGAACAGCTCTGACCATGCGTAGGAACAGCATCTAGTGGCAGAACGAGGGAACAGTANGTATGTTTTTAAGAAAAAAAACTTTTTAAAGAAGTGAATGAAATAGGAAAAGCGGACTTGCAGCTGCTAAGCTAGAAGTTTGATTTGTCTTTTATTTTGAGATAAGCTAAGTTATTTATTATTATTTTTATTTCTTAATTTATATTTTTATTATTATTAATAATAATATAAATATTAACAAGAAAGACCGTTAGACCTGATCTCTGTGATCAGGAGTTATTATACAGCTTAGCCCCAGGATGTTGTCTCCAACTCCTGACTTGACTTCTTGTAATGAGGAAGTGTGTGTGTGCGTGTGTGTGTGTGTATGTGTGTGTGCATGTTGAAGTGACCACATAGTGTTAATTTAGACCCACAGCAGCCATCTTTGATGCCGAGTGGCTCTGGCAGCCACGTTGAGTTCCTCCCTTCTGTCCTCGTGTACGTTGTGGGAACTGCTTGCTCTCCTGACTGTCACAGCTGTCCACTCGCATCTTATAGCGTCACAGCCAAACAACCCACTACCGATCTCACACACACACACACACACGCACACACACACACACAGACACTGAGTATTTCTGAACCAACAGGATGTGACACGTTTCAGGATTAAGTGATTGGTCGGCTCATTCCCTGTTTAATGAGAGACACTGTTGGGTTGGTCTGTCCGTAATGGTAAAGTTAATTTTTTCCAGCTTGTGTGATGGTCTGCTTCTCCATGGATGAACTAGTAGAAATGCATGAATGCATGGACTCTTGTAGTTCATTTTTTTATTCTGTAGAGACCTTAAACCAGATGTTAGTTTTACCAAATCAGTCAGAATGAAGATATCTGCAAAGACTTTCATGTGTTTACCTAAACTGGTATCTAATGGTAATCTACCTCTGCATTACGGTTTTAAAATGTCAGGTTTTGTTTCCTCCGTGTGTTTTTCTCAGACCTGCTCCTTACACGCTAGAGCTTAACCTGCTAATCGCAGGGTGCGTTCCTGGCCAGGGGTGTGAGTGCATAGGGTGTCCCGATTCTCAAGTGCGGAAGGTGACCACACCCCTTTTACACCCTTATTTCGCACTTCACCCGACTCCGGACTTTGGGCAAGGGTATTACCCACAATCCATTGCTGCGTGGGAATTTTGAGAAGAAGGCAGAGCAATGGCTCAAGTGCCTTTTCTGAAAACATGTATTTTCAAATGACAAAAGTTAATTTAAAACCACATTCCTGAACTTTGCGAATATATGCTGTTTGTCGCCCTCTCAAGGCTTGCTGTGTAACGTCACTGTCGTAACATTAAATCTCTCTCTCTCGGGCACAAGAGGCATGTTTACATTCCTAATGTCAGGCAAAACAACGAAAACAAACTTTTCCACCTCTACATATTGAATAAATAGTTTTATCAGGACTGTATAACAACTTTATGCCCGACCAAACACAATAACCCTGGTGAAATCATTTATTACTTACCTAGCCATTAGCAGCACGGCTAGGTCAGAGTCCGTAGTTCATGCTGTTCTTTCTAAAAGAGCTCTCCAGCGAGGAAAAGACGGCCCAATAATAACTCTGGTCTTTGCTCTTGCTCTATCACGTTCTCCTTTTCCTAGATTCCTCTGATACAGGATTTCTAGCTTTCTCTGGTGGATCTGCCATTGCTAAACCGCGTTTTGGCGGCCGTAATGCATGCTCGTAGGACACGCGATTTTTTTGCCCCTTTGGCATCAATTCATGCATTCAAGACATAGATATCATATATATTGCTAGATGCCTTAACTGGGAGTCGACAGCGTCCCTACACGGCGGCCATCTTACTTCGGACAGCAGATGTTCCGTTCTCAATGGTAGCAGATGGAAGGTGAGGGAACAACTTAAACAAAAACACTCATAACTCGATTAAATATTAACGGATTTACAAGCGGGTTGCATTATTACAAACCTAATAACACATAGGCTTGATAGGACATACTTGCACATTTTTAAATTAACGGGCCAAATCTGTCATATTTTACAGCCACATCTCTGGCATTTATAACAAATCAAACCATTTGAAAATTGGTTGAAAATTGAGCAAGTTAGAGTTATTTAAATAGTACATGCACCATTGACACCAATGTTACGAAAGGGGGCGGCTGTCCGAAGTAAGATGGCCGCCGTGTAGGGGCGTTCGTCCAATTGACGAACAGCGTGGGTAAGGCATCTAGCAATATATATATCTATGGTTCAAGACGCGCATTCTGGTGGACATAACGCGCGTTTAGAATGCTCCCTTTTTTATCCCTTTGGCTTGCCATATTGAGTGCCGTAAAGCAACACACAGTCAGTAGTACTTCCTGTAGCGACCCGGAGCTCAAAAACTGAATAGTGCGGTAAACAGACGTGGGACCCCCCAACACTATCACAGGTCTGAAAATGAACATAATAGATGATAGTACGACACCAAAACTTTACAAAAAAGCATAATTTTAAGGTGTAAAAGTTGCGGAATGTTGCTTTAAGATGATTAATGATACTTATTCATGCTCTGAATGTTTTAGACTGAGAGTTAATGTGGACAGCAATGAGTGTAAATTTTGTTTGTTTGAAAGTTGTTAATAAAGTTTTAAAAAAGTAGCACAAACAGCGACCGGCATCCTGGCACGTGTCACGGTCGATGACACAATACTCCCTGTCCCAATCCAGCACACTTGTGTACTACGCACTCGAAGCCTTACAGAGCACCTCCTCCAAGTGCACTTCACAGAAGGGCGTAGGGCGCAGTGCGAGTATTGGAATTGGGCCTTCTACGTCCTCAAACAGGTGCACCGGAGCTTTGTTTCGCCAGAGAAAGACTGACAAAGCATTCATTCCTACTAGAGACTACTGCAAATGTATTAAAAATATGAGTAAAGTTGGAGTCTTTGATGGTCTCTGGAGCAATAAACCCTTTTAAAAAAACATAAAACTTTCTTAGATGTTTATTTTCATGTAGGATAAAAAAACCTTCAACTCATTCAAGCTTTACTCGAGCCAACATCAGCAGCTTTAGAGAAAACTCGACTATTTTAGAGAACAACACAACCGCCTCCGGCAGGCCTGCAGGTGTCACATTAAAAATGGACCGGTTGGCTCTGTTCAGGTGAGACGGGCCAGTAGAGAGACGGGCGGCGAGGCAGACCGATCGTCTGAGACCCGCTGGTAATGATCACACAGACAGGGAGCGGTTTATCATGTAGGCTGTCAGCATCATGTTCTCATGTCTGTCCTCAGAGATCGTCCGTCTCCTCTTTCAGAGACGTGTGAAAACCTCAATCACAGCGCCCGGCCCCCAGCTGGACGGGGTCGCGGTAATTAAACTACATAACTCAGACTCACAAGAGAGCCCCCTCTCTCTGGGATGCTTCCTTTTAGACTCCTTTCATTTGTATTTCTAGTGTCCTTAGCCATCTTAGATGAAGATTTTTGTTTAATTCGTGCTTTCTGGTGTGGTGTTTGTCCACAGCGAGCTAGGAGATTTTTTTCTTTGTGGATTTTGGCTGCACAAGTCTCTAGTGTCCTGTAGAGGGTGCTGTTTGACACTTTTTACAAGGGTTGTCCTATCTAGGGCTAGAACCATGTTTGTTGTAGCTGTGGTGACAATGGAAGAGGAGTTAAGTGTCCCCCCATTATTGGAAGGTTGCTGGTTTGAGCCCCAATCAGTCTATTACTGTCGTTGTGTCCTTTGGCAAGACACTTAACTCACCATGCCTGCTGGTGGTGGTCAGAGGGACCGGTGGTGTTGGTCTACATCAGCCTCGCTTCCGTCAGTGCGCCCCAGGGCAGCTGTGGCTACGATGTAGCACATCGTCACCAGGGTGTGAATGGATGAATGACTGTGTTGTAAAGCGCCTTGGGGGGTTGTAGGACTCTAGAAGGCGCTATATCAAACAGAGCCCATATTCCTGGTTGATGTGTGTGGTTGGGAGGAAGAACATCCCCGATCACCTACTTTATGGTCAGACCAGGTCTCATGTCTTGGACGTGTGGATGAAGAAATGCAGTCATCGGCTGCTTTGGAAGTTCTAAATATTGTTTTATCGGCATAAAGACAACAAACGATGTAAATAACTGCAGATTTTCTCTGTAAATTTCAAAAGGCAGCACGATGAGTCACTTGTTTTCTCTGTTAAAAGAATTCTATTTCTATCCGACTGATAAGAGCTGAATCACAGCGTCGAGATTTGATGACCTGAACAGGAAATCGTGTTTGTCCATGAATTTATACAAGGAAACACGTTTTGTGTCTTTTATGATTTTGGATCAACACAGATGGAAATCCTATTGAGTCAAGGCTCTAAGGGTCGCACCTGTTTGTAGAAAGAAAGGAGAGACCTGTGTGTGAGCTCGTGGATGCGCCGCTGAAACACGGCGTCAGAGACGGTCAGTCACTGATTGTAGGGCTGTAACAATATTGGCAATATCGTGATATCGTCGTAGTAAAATGACCACATTATCGTCGTGGTCTAGTCACGATAGCGTACAGTACGTCTTCTGGTAAAAATAACACTTTTCAGTCCGCTCCACCGGAGCATAGCAAAGTAAACTACGTAGACCATGATCCTTTGCTTCTGTGTCATCGGCCAGTTTGTCAATGGGAGTGCGTGCAGCCCACACCGCAAAGATAAACAAACATGGAGGATAGAGGCTACAGCGGTGAACGCAGCACGGAGGATACCAGTCAAAGTATTTTATGTTGTGAGTCGTATCATTGTGAGCATTGCCACAATATCGTGAGCTTCCACACAATATCGCAATAAATATCGTATCGTGAGATTTGGATATTGTTACACCCCTCACTGATTGGCTAGGGGGTGGAGTCACTCACACACTCTTGTAATTCCGCCTCGCTGCCCTCAGTCTTTTCCAGGGCCCTCATTTATCAACCGTACTTACGTACAGATCTGTGCGTATTTCGTGCGTGGGAACGATTTTACGCATTGTGTGGTATTTACCAATTTGTACTTGTGCGTGAAAACGTTCCTAAATATAAGAACAGCTCTGACCATGCGTAGGAACAGCATCTAGTGGCAGAACGAGGGAACAGTAATTCTGAAGGTCTCAGTGATCCACGCGTGTTCCTCATCCACTAATTATTCTACCCAATAAATTATTATTTTGGTGGATAAACAGCTGTGTCACATTATAGGTGCTAAAACACCCGTGACCCACGGGAATCTGACATTGTAGAACGGTTGATTTCGTTTTATTTTGTAATCACAATGTTTACTCTTCCCATTTTTATGTTTTAAATCATTTTGAATTTATTTATTTATTATGTTTTAATTTAATTATTTTGTCCTTGTGAAGCGCCTCGTGATTTTGCTTGAGATGCGCTATATAAAAGATTGTTGTTTCTTATTATTGTTGGAGGATTTAGCAGAGCAGAGTTCACTCCAGAGGAAAACGGCTCTTCCGTGAACGCAGCGCACTGANTCAACGTAGCCTTTAGTAATATCTTAGACTCAATTGGTTTTACTCAAACAATCCATAGCTCCACCCACTCCTGTCATCATACATTAGACCTTGTGCTGACATATGGTATAGAGTGTGAGGAGATAACAGTATTTCCACACAATCCTGTCTTGTCGGACCATTTTTTGATAACTTTTGAGTTTATTATAACCGAGTTCTCCAGACATGAGAGTAAATTCCACTATAGTCGATCGTTATCTGATAACGCTGTAGCAAACTTTAAAGCAGCTGTTCCATCTTTACTGTCTTCAGAATCTCAGAGGAACTTAGCAGAGGGCAACTATTTCATTTCTAGCCCTTCACAAATTGATGGTCTAGTTCATAGTGTTACGTCCTCTTTACGTGTGGCATTAGACAATGTTGCCCCTTTAAAAAAGAAGGTCATTAAGCACAGGAAGTTGGCTCCCTGGTTTAATTCTGAACTGCGAACTTTAAAACAAACCTCTAGAAAATTGGAGAGAACATGGCGCTCTACACACCGGGAAGAGTTCTACTTATCCTGGAAAAATAGTCTAGTGCTTTATAAAAATAAGCTTCGACAAGCTAGAACTGCCCTCTCCCTGGGCTGCCACCTTATCGTGGTGGAGGGGTTTGAGTGTCCCAATGATCCTAGGAGCTAAGTTGTCTGAGGCTTTATGCCTCTGGTAGGGTCACCCATGGCAAACAGGTCCTAGGTGAGGGATCAGACAAAGTGCAGCCCAAAGACCCCTTATGATGAATAAAATAAATGGAACCAGTGTTCCCTCACCTGGACGCGGGTCACCGGGGCCCCCCTCTGGAGCCAGGCCTGGAGTTGGGGCACACTGGCGAGCGCCTGGTGGCCGGGCTTTCACCCATGGAGCCCGGCCGGGCATAGCCCGAAGAGGAGACGTGGGTCCCCCTTCCCATGGGCCCACCACCCGTGGGAGGGGCCAAAGGGGTCGGGTGCGATGTGCAAAGGGCGGTAGCCGAAGGCAGGGACCTTGGCGGTCTGATCCTCGGCTACAGAAGCTAGCTCTTGGTACGTGGAATGTCACCTCTCTGGTGGGGAAAGAGCCGGAGTTGGTGTGTGAGGTTGAGAGGTTCCGACTAGATATAGTTGGACTCACCTCAACGCATGGCTCTGGCTCTGGAACCAGTCCTGCCCCAAGTGGAGGAGTTTAAGTATCTCGGGGTCTTGGTCACGAGTGAGGGAAGGGTGGAGCGTGAGATCGACAGGCGGATTGGTGCTGCATCTGCAGTGATGGGGCCGTTGTACCGGTCTGTCGTGGTGAAGAGAGAGCTGAGTCGAAAGGCGAAGCTCTCAATTTACCGGTCGATCTACGTTCCTACCCTCACCTATGGTCACGAGCTTTGGGTAGTGACCGAAAGAACGAGATCACGGATACAAGCGGCCAAAATGAGTTTTCTCCACAGGGTGTCTGGGCTCTCCCTTAGAGATAGGGTGAGAAGCTCGGTCATCCGGGAGGGGCTCGGAGTAGACCCGCTGCTCCTCCACATCGAGAGGAGCCAGTTGAGGTTTCTCGGGCATCTGGTCAGGATGCCTCCTGGATGCCTCCCTGGTGAGGTTTTCAGGGCACGTCCAACCAGGAGGAGACTCAAAGGAAGACCCAGGACACGCTGGAGGGACTATGTCTCTTGGCTGGCCAGGGAACACCTTGGGATTCCCCCAGAGGAGCTGGCCCAAGTGGCTGGGGAGAGGGAGGTCTGGGCCTCCCTCCTTAGGCTGCTGCCCCCGCGACCCGACTCCAGATAAGCGGAAGAAAATGGAAGGAATGGATGGATTCTCTAGCTTCGGTGAATTCCCGCTTCCTGCATCTTTAGATGCACTTGAGTGTATAACTCAGCATTTCTTCTGTTGTCGGCAACAGACCACTTGTGCCATGTTTTCCACTTGTGCTGAGTGTCTGCAAAGGCAGAAAGACGTCTCGCTGAAGCTGCACACATGCGCAGTGAGCATTATTTTACTCCAACAACCCAAATGGGTGTGTACATGGACGTCAATCAGAATGATGATCGGACAAAACCACCTCTCTCAATCAGAATGAAATTTCATTCCGATCAGGCCGTATCGGATCAGAATATTCCGATTGACATGTTTACATGAAGAATTTTTGATCCGATAGGGCGTTCATTCTGATTACTTGTGTCCATGTCAACGTAGCTTGTGAATGATGCAGGCAAATGGGCGGAAGACAATTTTCAAATTCAGCATGCATATGCAGCTCAAAGTGGCCGATTGTATTTAAAAAAGATCAAGTGTTCCACAATTTCTCAGTGAACGAGGCTTTTGAACGATGCTACCACGTTGTGTATAGTATGTGCCCGCCCCCCTGCTGTTAGGAGCTCCTCCCAGATTATGGAGCTCCTGACCTTTTCTCTGTCTGACCCCATGGAGGAAGCTGCTTGTATCTGGGATCTTGTTTTTGTGGTCATTGTCCACGTCTCATGGCCGTAGGTGAGGGTTGGAATGTAGACGGACTATTTATTTTTCCTCCTGGAATTCTTCATATGTTATTATTATTGTTGGAAAACATGCAGGAATGTTTTTCAGTTGGGTTTTACATTATTACAATTCCCAGTCTGCATTCCTTTACCCTCTGTCCTCTTACATCAGCTCTAATATTCATCTTCTTCCTCCCCTCTGTCTTACTTTCTCTCCGAGTCGTTTTAGCCTGGGGATGAGTTTTTTTATATGTGAGCGTCTCAGTGAAGCATTTAAGTCTCCCTCTGTGTGTACAGCCGGTAATAAAGGCTGCCAGCTGTGCTGCGGAAGCACGCACACACACACACACACACACACACACACACACACACACACACACACACGCACACACACACACACAACTACAGCTCCATTTGTAGGTAAAGGCAGATACAGACAGCAGATGATGTAATGAGTGAAATATCTGTTTATTAGTCAACCCTTTTAGGGTTGAACACATGATGGTGTTTTCATCAGACTTTTTTTCTGTGTGAAAAGACTAAAAAGAACAAAACCTGTGCGTGTGTGTGTGCGTGTGTGTGTGTGTGCGTGTGTGTGTGTGTGCGTGTGTGTGTGTGCGTGCGTGTGTGTGTGTGCTAGGAAGTCGGATTGTTGTGGCGGTGAGCTGTTGTGATTGTGAAGAGCAGCCTCAGGGAGGCCATGGTTTTTCATCCTAAATGAACTAAGTTACACTTTTAACTTACAGGTCATGTCAATGCGGTGAGGACACTCTGATAGCGTGTTGCAGGGACAAGTAATCTTTAATCCTGTCCTAAAAGTTCCTAACTTATCCTGCAGCACATCATCAAGACATCACGACGCCAGGAGGATGACGCAAAACTTTATATCTTTCTTCTTTGAATAAAGCCTATCTTTCCTGCCTCATGAAAGACTTTATAAGTCATATGTATAATCATACGTGTTGAATTGACAATATGTGAAATCTAATGTCTAATAATCTGTCTCATATAATAATAATAATGAATGATGGGGTTACAGGTATAACATGAATATTTATTCCTGTAAGGATGTGGTTCATATCTTTAATTACACCAAATTAGTATTTGCTGGAGTTAATGTTAATCTGTCAGTATATTCACTTTTATATTAATATATTATGAATAGTTACTGTTCCAATCCTAAGTACATATAATGGCAAGTTCGCTCAAAGTTCCCGGATATGTTCTTGCTCCGCCCATTGTATCGAGGATGCACTGATGCGTCCTTCTGCGGACTTGGGACAGCAAAGTTTCCCATAATGCATTGCGCCGCTAACCGTTATACTCCGAACGGCAGAGGAGAAAGCTCATAACTGTTGTGTTTTATATCAGAAATACAAATAAATCAATATAAAGTTGTCTGTTATTGTAAATAATTGCATATAACCTGTAAAATTGGCTGTGTATTTGTTTTTTTCTTCTTTCAGACTCTTCACAATCCCTCAAAATGCTAATTAGCTAACCCACTATCAAAATAAAAGCATCGTTGCTTTGTTTGGATGAAAAAGAAACTTTTTTTCTCCATTTAACAGCAGGAAATGCTGATATTTTATCAGTTTTGATCAAAGGTGGACCAAATATAATACAAATAATACGTTTTCATTGTTTTTTTTTTATTTAAGGAAAAAACTAGACTTTTATTTTTATGTCAAGTCGTTTTTTTTTTACCATAGCAACAAGGAGCGCTTGTTCCAAATGTCGCCCTCGTCCTCCCGTACTCGGCAGAACGGACTTTCTGGTGTCCTAGTCAAGAACACACTTGTCAAGTACACAAGAACGTACTAGTGTCCTTGAGTATTGAGAAACGGCCACTGACTCCTGGCGTTGCCATGGAAACATGGAAACGCTGATCATTCTAACATTATAATAATAGTGTCAGATATTTAATTTAGTTTAGTTTAGCTGTTTAAATAAGCAGCGGGTGCTCTCTATTTCTAGTTCTGATATCTTTGTAGTCCTCGTAGGCCTGAATGAATACTGCATAAGTCACACATCAATGAAAAAGTGAATTGTGCAACAAACATGGCAGAATTTAGGGTTACATGAAAATGCTTTTGTTTATGTCAGCAGGGCACCGCAGGGAATCGAACCCCGTCTCATTCTAGAGAGTACCGTTACCAGTCCCTTTTTTTTTTTTTTTTTTTGACAAAGAAAAGCAAAACCTGCATCAAGAAAAACAGAAATGACCCAACGTGCAGGAAATAGAAAACTTTACCAATGAATTTAGGCCTGATTCAAGATTACGTTTCTGATTTGTTAAATTTTGGGGGTCGGTTAGCTTTTCACATGAGTTATTCACTAATTTTTGGAACTGAACTTTCTTAACCCTCACAGGGAGCTAGTTATGATCTACAGAAGTCACTGGGTGAGAGGCAGGACACCCTGGACAGGTCACTTATCCAACCACTAATGAACTAAAGCGAGACTGTTACGACCCTGTGGATACTTCTGTGGCTGATTACAGCGTTCTACCTCACACCTGGCTGATTTTGTCTGCCCGTCTTCATTTGAACCTTTGTTTTTACACGTTAATTTAGGCTTTTTTGGTTGAATTAATTTGGTTGAAACATTTACACGGCGCGTCTCTATGACGCAAAGAGCCGGGTCGTAACAGAGACAAACACAAGTCGTCTCAAAGCACTTTACAAAGCTAACACGCCAATTGAACCTACTTATTAAACAGTGCACTGAGTTCAGTTCATTATTCCAATTAGTCAAACGTTTTCTAACTAAGGAAACCCAGCAGGTTGCATCGAGTCACTGACTTGTGTCAGAGACTTTACAGCAATCCCCATACTGAGCAAGCATGTAGCGACAGTGGAGAGGAAAACTCCCCTTTAACAGGAAGAAACCTCCAACAGAACCTGGATCAGTATGAGCAGCCGTCTGTCACGGCTGGCTGGGGTTTGAGACGGCCAATCACACACTCACTCACGCTTAGGGACGATTTAGAGGCTCCGGTTGACCTACACGTGGGTTTATGGCGTGTGGGGGGAGCCCGAGCACCGGGAGTAAACCCACGCATACATGGGGAGAACACGCAAACTCCACGCTTAACCCTCCCGCTGTCCTAGCAGGGTTGATGGTTTATCCCTTGGGGTCCACGTGGCAGAGGTGAGGTACTGCTCAGTCCTCACCTCTGCCACGTGGACCCCAAGGAATTAACCATCAACCCTGCTCAAACGTCACCTTTCCTGGTGGGGTCACCCAATAGGACAGCGGGAGGGTTAGAGGAAGCTGTCAAGATTTGAACTAGCAACCTTGCTACNACAGGAAGAAACCTCCAACAGAACCTGGATCAGTATGAGCAGCCGTCTGTCACGGCTGGCTGGGGTTTGAGACGGCCAATCACACACTCACTCACGCTTAGGGACGATTTAGAGGCTCCGGTTGACCTACACGTGGGTTTATGGCGTGTGGGGGGAGCCCGAGCACCGGGAGTAAACCCACGCATACATGGGGAGAACACGCAAACTCCACGCTTAACCCTCCCGCTGTCCTATTGGGTGACCCCACCAGGAAAGGTGACGTTTGAGCAGGGTTGATGGTTTATCCCTTGGGGTCCACGTGGCAGAGGTGAGGTACTGCTCAGTCCTCACCTCTGCCACGTGGACCCCAAGGAATTAACCATCAACCCTGCTCAAACGTCACCTTTCCTGGTGGGGTCACCCAATAGGACAGCGGGAGGGTTAGAGGAAGCTGTCAAGATTTGAACTAGCAACCTTGCTACGTGTCAACAGTGCTAGCCACTGTTCCACCATGCAGCCCTGTTTTTTTCTTGTGTGTGTTTGGGGGGTGTCGTGTTAATTTCTCAGATAAGGTTTTAGGGAGGCCGTGGCGTTGTTTTCTCCAGTGTGTGAGTGTCTGGGGTGGTTAGATTTGGCTCTGTGCAGATCTGAAATACTCCTCGTAGTTTCAGTTTGCATGTTTAACGTGTGAAGGCTGTGTGGCAACAGTGCTAGCCACTGCGCCACCAGGCAGCCCTGGTTTTTTCTCGTGTGTGTGTTGAGGGGGGGCTTTTTATTTCTCAGATAAGGTTTTAGGGAGGCCGTGGCAGTTTTAACATCTCAGATAAATTGTTCACGCCTTCATTTTTCTTCTGAACTGGTGCATCATGGTGGCCCGGTGCTAACCACTGGGCCACCATGATGCACCGTTGTTTTCTTGGGTATCTGGGGTGATTAAATTTGGCTCTGTGCAGATCTGAAATACTCGTAGTTTCAGTTTGTATGTTTAACGTGTGAAGGCTGTGTGGCAACAGTGCTAGCCACTGCGCCACCATGCAGCCCTGTTTTTTTCTTGTGTGTGTTTGGGGGGTGTCGTGTTAATTTCTCAGATAAGGTTTTAGGGAGGCCGTGGCGTTGTTTTCTCCAGTGTGTGAGTGTCTGGGGTGGTTAGATTTGGCTCTGTGCAGATCTGAAATACTCGTAGTTTCAGTTTGCATGTTTAACGTGTGAAGGCTGTGTGGCAACAGTGCTAGCCACTGCGCCACCATGCAGCCCTGTTTTTTTCTTGTGTGTGTTTGGGGGGTGTCTTTTTATTTCTCAGATAAGGTTTTAGGGAGGCCGTGGCGTTTTTTCTCCAGTGTGTGAGTGTCTGGGGTGGTTAGATTTGGCTCTGTGCAGATCTGAAATACTCGTAGTTTCAGTTTGCATGTTTAACGTGTGAAGGCTGTGTGGCAACAGTGCTAGCCACTGCGCCACCATGCAGCCCTGTTTTTTTCTTGTGTGTGTTTGGGGGGTGTCGTGTTAATTTCTCAGATAAGGTTTTAGGGAGGCCGTGGCGTTGTTTTCTCCAGTGTGTGAGTGTCTGGGGTGGTTAGATTTGGCTCTGTGCAGATCTGAAATACTCGTAGTTTCAGTTTGCATGTTTAACGTGTGAAGGCTGTGTGGCAACAGTGCTAGCCACTGCGCCACCATGCAGCCCTGGTTTTTTCTTCTGTCTGTGTTTGGGGGGTGTCGTGTTAATTTCTCAGAAAAGGTTTTAGGGTTGCCCTGTGTTTTTCTAGCAGAATGTGGGGTGGGGCGTTTATTTGTCAGCTGATTTCTTCTTGTGTTTACGTAAACAGGCTGGAGTTACACATTTTTTGAAACGCCTCCACATAGAAACGTTGTCCTGTTTAGTGTCTCCCAGGCACCTGAGATTGAACTCAGCTGAGGACTCGTTCACAGCAGAAAGACTTTGGTTTTCTTCCTCTGCTTCCACCGTTTCCTCACAGGTTCCAGCAGGGGCGTTAGCCTCTGTAGTTATCTGCTGGTCCTGGTCAGAATATTCTGCAGCTGTCTCCAGTCTGAACGTCGGGTTTTCTTCCAAATGCTGCAGAGGCGTTTGACGTTCTTGTGTCGCAGGCTTAAAACTTTGTTGAGCGTTACGATCGAGCTGTTCTTGAAGCTGCTGTTTCAGGATTTCCAGCTCTTTCTCTTGTTGCCTCTTAGCTCTGAATAGATCCAGTTGAAGTTTAACAATTACTTTAGAAAGATTGGTGTTTCTTTCCTCCGTAGTTTTTAGTTTGGTCACGACGTCATCGTCAACTTGGACCCTTTCTCTAATTTGGACCAGTTCAGTTTCCAGACCGTGTCTCGTTATCTGCTCGTCTTCGACCTGCTTTTCCAATTTCTCACAGAGAGCAGATTTCTCCTGAAGCTGCTGGTTCAGCTGACGGCTAAGTTTGTGTCCGTTTCTGAATTCTGTTTCCAGTTTTTCACAAACTGAAGTTTTCTCTTGGAGCTGCTGTTTTAGGCTCTCCAGCTGCTCCACAAACTTCCCATCAGTCTTAACTGTCTCAGAGTGGTGCTGGTTCAACATCTCTCTGAGTTCAGAGTTTCTGTGTGTCATTTCTTCAACCTGCTGTCTCAGATCTGAATTTTCACAGATGAATTCTCTGTTTTTAACCAGCTGAGCTTCGTGCTGCAGTCGAAGCTGTTTTTCTTCGTTCAGACTGGTTGTGAGTTTGTGACAGAGAGAAGAGGTTTCTTGGAGCTGGTGTTTACAGCTCTGCAGCTCCTCAGAAACCGTCTCGTCTGCCTTAGGTCCTACAGTCTGAACCTCGTCCAGCTCCTCTCTAAGCTCTGCGTTTCTCTTTTTTAGGCCATCGATCTCCTTCTTCAGATTTCTGTTGACCGTGCTAATCTGTTCTCTGCTTTTTTTGAGCTGCTCTTCAGAGCTCACACGGAGCTGTTTTTCGTTATTCAAGCTTTTCTCTAGATTTTTGCAGAATGACGTCTTTTCCTTGAGCTGATATTTGAAGTTATTCTGCTCCTCCAGACGTTTCATCTCTGCCTGTTTCTGCTCGGCCTTAATTTTCTCCAGCAGCTCAGAGAGATCTCCGTTCCGTCTCTTCAAATCTTTAATTTCTTTTTTGAAGTTCTCGTTGACGGAGACCCTGTGCTGGCTGTTTCTCTGCTCCTGTTCGTAAGTGAGCCGGAGCTGACGTTCTTGGTCGAAGTCAGTTTGCAGTTTTTTGCAGAATGAATCCTTTTCCTCAAGCTGCTCTTTTAAATTCTCCAGCTTGTTGAGAAACTTATTTTCTGCTGCGACTTTCTCAGCGTTTTTGTTCTCCAGCACCATTACAAGTTTCAGATTAGCTTCTTCTAAACTTACCAGGTTCTGGATCAGCTCATTTCTGGAGGCACCAGAGAATTTAGACTCGTCTGTCTCACCTTGAAGATCTAAGCAGATCTGTTGTAAATCCTGGTTATTATTTTTCTGCTCTTGTAGTTTTTTTTCTAACGTCACGAGCGTATGTTGCTGCTTACCCAGACCGTTCTCCAGCTCTGTAAGTTGGTCTTTATAAAACGTACAACGGGTCTCTGCTGAAAGTCTCTTTTCCTTCTCCTGATTGAGACAGGTATTCTTGTTTTGCAACTTTTTTTTCAGATTATTCACCTGTTGCAAAAGTTCTTCCATCTGCTTGTTTTTTAAACCAAGTGACTCTTGCTGGAGCGGTTCAGCTCCAAAAACGTCCATCTCAGCAGAAAAATACGTCTCACACTGAGGAGACCCTGTCTCTACAGAAAAAGTGGATTTTTCTTGCGTTTCATTGAGTTTGGGTGTCTCTACCTCCTCTTGTTGGCATGGTAGTTCGGAGGTTTGTTCATTTTCGCTGTCAGAATCGAAGTTTATCACTATATCGTAATCAACTTCAACTTGTTGAAGACACATCTCGTACCACGATAGTTTGGTATTATTAGACATCTTGTGGTTCATCAACTCGGTGAAACAAAGGGCTTGTTGTATGTTAGATGAGTGTTCAGAGAGTTGTGTCTGCATCAGTAAGGAGCGTCTGTCACGACTGAAATGAGAGCAGCTTGCTTTGATGCTGTCAACATAAGCATTCCGTGATGATGTCATCAGCCTCTCTCTCGCTCGCCCGCTCTCTCTCTCTCTTTCTCTCTCTCTCTCGGCCTTTCTCTCTCTCTTGCTCTCTCTCTCTCTCACTCGCTCGCCCGCTCTCTCCCTCTCTCTCTTGCTCTCTCTCTCGCTCGCTCTCTCTCTCTCTCTTGCTCGCTCTCTCTCTATATACATATATTTATAAAATCTAGTTTAATAAATAAATGATATATATATATAATTATTTTATTAAACTAGATTATTTATATAAAGTATATTTAAATAAATAATCTAGTTTAATAAATTAATTATATATATATATATATATATATATAATTCATTCATTAAACTAGATGATTTTTATAAATACTTTATATAGATAATCTAGATTAATAAATAAATAAATTATATATAATTTATGAAACTACATCTACAACCGGAGGCGGGGACCTTGGCGGTCTGATCCTCAGCTACAGAAGCTGGCTCTTGGTACGTGGAATGTCACCTCTCTGGTGGGGAAAGAGCCGGAGTTGGTGTGTGAGGTTGAGAGGTTCCGACTAGATATAGTTGGACTCACCTCAACGCATGGCTCTGGCTCTGGAACCAGTTTCCTTGAGAGGGGTTGGACTCTCTACCACTCTGGAGTTGCTCCCACTGGGAGGCGTCGAGCAGGGGTGGGCATACTTCTTGCCCCCCATCTTGGTGCCTGTACGTTGGGGTTTACCCCGGTGAACGAGAGGGTAGCCTCCCTCCGTCTTCGGGTGGGGGGACGGGTCCTGACTGTGGTTTGTGCTTATGCACCAAACTGCAGCTCAGACTACCCACCCTTTTTGGAGTCCCTGGAGGGGGTACTGGAAAGCGCTCCTTCGAGTGACTCCCTCGTTCTGCTGGGGGACTTCAATGCTCATGTGGGCAATGACAGTGAGACCTGGAGAGGTGTGGTTGGGAGGAACGGCCCCCCTGATCTGAATCCGAGTGGTGTTTTGTTATTGGACTTCTGTGCTCGTCATGGATTGTCCATAACGAACACCATGTTCAAGCATAAAGGTGTCCATATGTGCTCTTGGCACCAGGATACCTTAGGCCGCAGGTCGATGATCGATTTTGTTGTCGTTTCATCTGATCTGCGGCCGCATGTCTTGGACACTCGGGTGAAGAGAGGGGCGGAGCTGTCAACTGACCACTACCTGGTGGTGAGTTGGCTTCGATGGTGGGGGAAGATGCCGGTCAGACCTGGCAGACCCAAACGTGTTGTGAGGGTCTGCTGGGAACGTCTGGCAGAGTCTCCTGTCAGAAGGAGCTTCAATTCCCACCTCCGACAGAACTTCGAACACGTCCCGGGGGAGGCGGGGGACATTGAGTCCGAATGGGCCATGTTCCGTGACTCCATTGTCGAGGCGGCTGACCGTAGCTGTGGCCGCAGGGTGGCCGGTGCCTGTCGTGGCGGCAACCCCCGAACCCGCTGGTGGACACCGGCGGTTAGGGATGCTGTCAAGCTGAAGAAAGAGTCCTATCGGGTCCTTTTGGCCCGTGGGACTCCGGAGGCAGCTGATGGGTACCGGCAGTCCAAGCGGAATGCGGCCCGGGTGGTCGCGGAGGCAAAAACCCGGGCGTGGGAGGAGTTCGGTGAGACCATGGAACAAGACTTCCGTACGGCTTCGAGGAGATTCTGGTCCACCATCCAGCGCCTCAGGAGGGGAAAGCAGTGCACTACCAACACTGTTTACAGTGGGGAGGGTGTGCTGCTGACCTCGACTCGGGACGTTGTGAATCGGTGGGCCGAGTACTTCGAAGACCTCCTCAATGCCACCGGCACGTCTTCCAGGATGGAAGCAGAGTCTGGGGGTTTTGGGTTGGGCTCTCCAATCTCTGGAGCAGAGGTCACTGAGGTGGTCAAAAAACTCCTCGGTGGCAAGGCTCCGGGGGTGGATGAGATCCGCCCGGATTTCCTTAAGGCTCTGGATGTTGTGGGGCTGTGTTGGTTGACGTGGCTCTGCAATATCGCGTGGACATCGGGGGCAGTTCCACTGGATTGGCAGACCGGGGTGGTGGTCCCCTTATTTAAAAAGGGGGACCGCAGGGTGTGTTCCAACTACAGGGGGATCACACTCCTGAGCCTCCCTGGTAAGGTCTATTCAGGGGTTCTGGAGAGGAGGGTCCGTCGGATAGTCGAACCTCGGATTCAGGAGGAGCAATGTGGTTTTCGTCCTGGCCGTGGAACACTGGACCAGCTCTATACCCTTGGGGGAGTCCTGGAGGGTGCGTGGGAGTTCGCCCAACCAATCTACATGTGTTTTGTGGATTTGGAGAAGGCGTTCGACCGCGTCCCTCGGGGGGCCCTGTGGGTGGTACTCTGGGAGTATGGGGTACCAGGCCCCTTGATACGGGCTGTTAGGTCCCTGTACAACCAGTGTCAGAGCTTGGTCCGCATTGCCGGCAGTAAGTCGGGCTTGTTTCCGGTGAGAGTTGGACTCCGCCAAGGCTGCCCTTTGTCACCAATTCTGTTCATAACTTTTATGGACAGAATTTCTAGGTGCAGCCAAGGTGGTGAGGGGATCCGTTTTGGTGACCTAAGGATCAGGTCTCTGCTTTTTGCAGATGATGTGGTCCTGTTGGCTTCATCAGAATGTGATCTCCGGCTTTCGCTGGAGCAGTTCGCAGCCTGGTGTGAAGCAGCTGGGATGAAAATCAGCTCCTCTAAATCCGAGACCATGGTCTTGAGTCGGAAAAGGGTAGAATGCCTTCTCCAGGTCAGGGACGAGGTCCTGCCCCAAGTGGAGGAGTTCAAGTATCTCGGGGTCTTGTTCACGAGTGAGGGAAGGGTGGAGCGTGAGATCGACAGGCGGATTGGTGCTGCGTCTGCAGTGATGGGGGCGCTGTACCGGTCTGTTGTGGTGAAGAGGGAGCTGAGCCGAAAGGCGAAGCTCTCAATTTACCGGTCGATCTACGTTCCTACCCTCACCTATGGTCACAAGCTTTGGGTAGTGACCGAAAGAACGAGATCGCGAATACAAGCGGCCGAAATGAGTTTTCTTCGCAGGGTGGCTGGGCTCTCCCTTAGAGATAGGGTGAGAAGCTCGGTCATCCGGGAGGGGCTCAGAGTAGACCCGCTGCTCCTCCACATCGAGAGGAGCCAGTTGAGGTGGCTCGGGCATCTGATTAGGATGCCTCCTGGACGCCTCCCTGGTGAGGTTTTCCGGGCACGTCCAACCGGGAGGAGACCCAAAGGAAGACCCAGGACACGCTGGAGAGATTATGTCTCTCGGCTGGCCTGGGAACGCCTTGGGATTCCCCCGGAGGAGCTGGCCCAAGTGGCTGGGGAGAGGGAGGTCTGGGCTTCCCTCCTTAGGCTGCTGCCCCCGCGACCCGACTCCGGATAAGCGGAAGACAATGGATGGATGGATGGATGAAACTACATTATATATATTATCTAGTTAAATGTTATATATATACATATACATATACACACATACATATATATATATATATATGTGTGTGTATATATATGTGTGTATATATATATATATATATATATATACACACACATATATATACATAATTTATATACATATATGTGTGTGTATATATGTGTATATATATATATATATGTACACTGCTCACAAAAATGAAAGGAACACTTTAAA
>SSNS01000876.1:51515-67694 GCA_006937985.1 Aphyosemion australe
GACCCGGTGCTAGTGTGTAAGTGCCATTAGAGACAAAGCTTGACCCTGTCCTCTTCCCGTGTCCTGCAGGTCTCCAGGTGGTGTTGAAGTCTATAATGAAAGCCATGGTTCCTCTGCTTCAGATCGGTCTGCTGCTTTTCTTCGCCATCGTCATCTTCGCCATCGTCGGGATGGAGTTCTACATGGGCAAATTCCACCACTCCTGTTTCAGTCCCACCGGTGAGTGAATGAATCAATAAATAAAGATAATATGGGTAATATTGGTACAGGGGCCTGCAGCAGCTAAAGTGTCTCAGAACCTTCCACGTATCTTTCCCTACTCGCTGATAGGAGAGAATGCAGTGAGATTCCCGGTCATGTTTGCATCCATAACTTTAATAACTCTGCGCTGCGTGACCCACGTGAGCATAATCCTCTGGATCGTTGATGCATCTGCGTATTTGATTTAGCATGTTGTTGTGAATGTTTCCCAGGCAAGACAAATTGACCTTTATTATCTTGAATGAGCTGGTATGACCCACCCATTGTTTCCACAAATGCAATTTAAAGGTTGAATATGGAACACGGACACTATGGTGACATCTAGTGTTCAGAGGTGGTATTGCAACAACAGAACAAATTTTCCAGCTGTCGGGGTGTTGGTTCACTGCTGATATGTGAAGTGACCAGCCAGCACCATGTCCAGTGACGAATCGTACAGGGTAAGGACTCATTTCTACTAATAAGTTTATTTTACAACAGTATTTACCGTTAGAACATCTTCTGGGCTCAGAAACAGCTGCTTGACTCGTTGAGTCCGCCATTTTACACAGTCCCAGCCTCGCCTTGCTGAGCGGACTTTTTACCACAACGGTGCCCCCTAGTGGCTGGTAGATGTAAACATAAACCCAGTGTCGTGCCCGTCAAAATAAAATTTAGATTTTTTTTTTTAATATAGCTTTTAAAGGAACAACTGTACAGATTTAAACTGTATAGATTTTTGTTAAAATGTTCGATATTCCACCTTTAAGGCAAGGCAGCTTTATTTGTAAAGGCACATTTCATACACAGAAGCAATTCAAAGGAACAAGAACAACAAAAACATAAAACATCAAAATCAACGTAATTTAAATGATTTCATATCCACGTTATTCTCACGGCCCATGATGCTTTGTGTGAAAGATGCAAGCAACTTCCGGTCCGCATTTGTTTACATTGAGACGATGCGATTCCTTCCTCTTTTTCTGGGCTTTTAGAGACTGAAAACATGCATGAACACCAGCTGTCACAACTCAAACGGGACACCGTTACACTCCGTCTGCCTACTGAGGCAGAGAGGTGGGGGAGATAGTCCTAAAGTCTGGCCAAAGCTAACATACAGTAGCATTTTAGCTACTTTCTGAACTCAGTTGCGTCTGACAGTGAGGCAATAAACAATCTTAAAAGCTCTGAGGCTTATCAGTACCTACATCGTAATAAGGTTGGTTGTGTTTTTTTGAAAGAGGTGGGACACAATCTTATTTACTTAAAAGCAGACGTAGAGCCGAGTCAGAGCCTTAAATCCCTCATCACCAAGCCTGGGTTTTAGTTCCTACATCAGGTGAAATGCAAACAGCAGGATGGCACTTTTAGGTTAATAACAGCAGATCTAAACGCACGTTAAATTATAACTATTCAGAAAAGTGTTCACATAAAATAATTCCTGTTGTTGTGAGACTGCTGTCAGATCTCTTTACTACCCGGCGTCTCTTCTCCGGAGGTTTGTCATATCCAACTACAAAGTAGGATGCGGGTGTTTCTCTCTGGGGGTTTTCACAATAAAATGAAAGGAACGCACAAATAAAGTTTGTGGTGGTTTCAAGTTAAGATTTTTCAGTCACATCCTTCTGGGTTCCTCATCTCTGGAGAGGCGGTGAGAACCGTACCGACGCTCGCAGCTGCACGCTCTCTCACTCTAGAGGTGCCTGTTCTAAATATCGCTCTTGTAGCTACAGATTTCATTTTCTCTGGTTGTTAGTACAAGCGCCAACAGCGCAACATCTTCCCGAGGCCCGTGACTACATTTTTCGGGGGTAAATATTTTTTTAAATCCTCTTCAAATGTTCAAATAAACTGCTACTAGCATGAAACCTCACAATGCAAACCAATGAGTATGTGCTACTTCCAGTATCTCACCGGATGTTGCTAGCATCAGCGTTTCTCCATGAGGCTACTCAAAAATAACGTGGATAGATTATAAATATAAATAAAAATGTGTGACATTTGAGACGTGTAGCTTTGACTCTTAACCAAATTCTTGTAAATATTTTACAGGAAGAAAAATATCATGATATAAATTCATATCAGAATTAAGCTGAAGATATTGAGATATAAGTTTTGGTCCATATCACCCAGCTCTATGAAATGCTCCGGGTTGCTCCGCTGAATTTCTCCACGGTGAAAAAGATATTTTTGTCTTCTGGTAATTATTGTGGAGGCGAGACTTTCAGGTGATTTGTTGAACCAGTTGTAGGAATGTGTGAATGTGTGTTTTTTTTATCCCTGAGTGTTGGCTTGCAGAGGCGACACCCTGCAAACGTACGATCTGTGTGAGTTTTTTCTGTCACTGAGACGCTCCGGGGTTTGATTCAGCCGAGCAGCAGTTGTAACTTTCTAACACTGTTTCACACAGTGTGAAGGACTGGTGTGTGTGTGTGTGTGTGTGTGTGTGTGTGTGTGTGTGTGTGTGTGTGTGTGTGTGTGTGTGTGTGTGTGTGTGTGTGTGCGCGTGTGTGTGTGTGTGTGAATGACATCTACCGTGAGCTGATGATGCGTGAACTTATAAGTGGAGTAGAGATGTTTGTCACAAATAGATTCATTCAAGTAAATAAAAGCCCATTTCTATTCTAGATTTGTATAATAACAAAGTTGTTGTGTTCAGGTGATCGGGTGGTCGACTGGCCTTGTGGCCCCGAGCCACCAGCCAGAACCTGTCCTGAAGGGACCATCTGCAGGTCCTACTGGATCGGACCCAACTTTGGCATCACCAACTTTGACAACATCCTGTTTGCGGTTCTTACCGTGTTCCAAAGCATCACCATGGAGGGCTGGGTGGACGTCCTCTACAGCGTAAGTCTGTGAAACATGGTGGATTTATTCCTATCACACTAGGTAAAAGAGTCGTTTTCATAGTTTTATGTTTGGGTTTGCCAAATAGAAATAGGCATGAATTTATTTACCGAACCTTTCATGCTCCTGTCCTGTAACGCCTACAACCGAGGATGTAAATTTAGAAAAGCTTTGGTTTTTATGAAGTTTTCTGCTTCAGTCTTTTTCTCAGATGTTTCTATGGTTACAGATGTATAACGGCTTCCAATGACTTTTATAGAAAACTACATGAAGTTTAATCAAAGGGTCAATATTTGTAGTAGTTTTCAACACCTTTGCATTCACCCTGACATGTACGTACATTTCTGGTCCAGATCCTGACTGGCAGAGTCCATTTTTCAGACCCAGTGCGTGGAGATTGTCAGAATTCATATTTTTTTGTTTATGACCTGCCTCTTGAGGATTGACTAGTTCTCAGTGAGATTAAGGTCTGGGGAGTTTCCCAAAAATATGTGTTATCACTTAAACCTCTTGACACAGTCCTCCATCTTGTTGGAGAAGACACTGTTCATCACCAAACTGTTCTTGGATGGTTGGAGACGTACCTCTGGGAGGATGCTTTGGTACCAGTCTGTGTCCCTTTGCTGTTTGAAATCATTTAGTTTTCACAGTGAAAAAATATTAGTACAGTTATCTATCTGTGTGTCTGTCTACCACTTTTGTATAGAAGTATATACATACCCACATACACATTGTTTGTCAACACCACTAGAGTGTAAGGGTTGCCTATATGGAAAATTGCCTCTTGATTATTTTCTGAGTATTTTTTGTATGTTTGGTACCAAAGGGTTTCCATGATGAGGATTTATTGACAAAAACACCAAGGAAACAAGATGCAAGATTGTTTAATTGTCATTTCACAGGTGTACAACGAAATTGACTTTCCACTCACTAAAGACAGCTCACATAAGGAGGTAGTAAAATATAACTAAATCTAACAGTATGAAAGGAACTACACTGCTCACAAAAATGAAAGGAACACTTTAAAGAAACACATTAGATACATCAGATCTCAATATGAAGTTGGATATCTATACAAATAACGACAGGGCAATGTCTTAGGAACAAAAGGATGCCAAGTCTTTTAATGGAAATAAAAGTGTTCAGCCTACAGAGGGCTCAATTGTGTAGAAACCCTAAAATCAGAGTGAAATGAAGATGTGGCAGGCTAGTCCATGATTTCAAAAACTTCATTTCTGCAACTCAAAATGCTTTTCAGTATCTTGTGTGGCCCCCACGAGCTTGTGTGCATGCTTGACAACGTCGGGGCATGCTCCTAATGAGACAACGGATGGTGTCTTGTGGCATTTCCTCCCAGATCTGTGTGAGGGCATCCCTGAGCTCTTGTACAGTCTGAGGAGCAACCTGGCGCCGCCTAATGGACCCAAACATAATGTCCCACAGATGTTCTATTGGGTTTAAGTCAGGGGATCGTGAAGGCCATTCAATTGTTTCAATTCCTTCATCCTCCAGGTACTGCCTGCATACTCTTGCCACATGAGGCCGGGCATTGTCGTGCATTAGGAGAAAACCAGGACCTACTGCATCAGCGTAGGGTCTGACAAAGGGTTCAAGGATTTCATCTGGATACCTTATGGCAGTCAGAGCACCATTTCCTAGGCAGTAGAGGTCTGTGCGTCCCTCCATGGATATGCCTCCCCAGACCATCACTGACCCACCACCAAACCTGTCATGTTGAACGACGTTGCAGGCAGCATAACGTTCTCCTTGTCTTCTCCAGACTCTTTCACGTCTATCACAGGTGCTCAGGGTGAACCTGCTCTCGTCTGTAAAAAGTACAGGGCGCCAGTGGCGGACTTGCCAATTCTGGTGTTCTTGAGCAAATGCCAGTGGAGCTCTACGGTGCTGGGCAGTGAGCACAGGGCCCACTACAGGACGTCGGGCCCTCAGGCCATCTTCATGAAGTCTGTTCCTGATTGTTTGGGTAGAGACATTCACACCAGTGGCCCTCTGGAGGTCATTCTGTAGGGCACGAGCAGTGCTCAGCCTGTTCCGCCTTGCACAAAGGAGCAGGTATCGGTCCTGCTGATGGGTTGTGGACCTTCTACGGCCCTGTCCAGCTCTCCGAGAATAACCGCCAGTCTCCTGAAATCTCCTCCATGTTCTGGAGATTGTGCTGGGAGACACATTAAACCTTCTTGCTGCAGCACGTGTGGATGTGCCATCCTGGAGAAGTTGGACAACCTGTGCAACTTCTGTAGGGTTAAGGAATCGCCTCATGCTGCCAGTAGAGATAATTACTCAAGCCAAAACTAGCACGAGTGGAAAACCAGCCAAAAAAGATCAAGAGGGAGAAACTTGAAATGACCTCCACATGTTAAACCAGTCCTGTTTTGAGGGTTTTGTAATTGTTGCCACTTTAGTGCACCTGTCGTTAAGTCCATGAACACCAATACAGCTGAAAGTGATTAACAATGCCCTCAGCTGCTTAATCAACCAGAAAATTATCAGACAGGTTTCATTGATTTCATGCCAGGCCCAATAAAAAAAGTGTTCCTTTAATTTTTGTGAGCAGTGTATTAACAATTATCAAGATTTTCTTTGAAGTGTGTGAAAATTAAAAACAAATAATATACAACTTGTTTTTTTATTTGTTTTTGTGACAGCTTGTTGAACTTGGAGAGAAGTGGCTTCTTTGCTGCCCTTCTTGACCACAGGTCGTCCTCCGAACGTCTCCTCACTGAGCCCCACTTAAACAGTTTTTATTTCTTCAAACAGAAATCTGTTTGTTAAAAATATTCCTGAGACGACTGGGTCACCGGGTTAGCCACCGCTGCCTCGTGCATCCTTTTGCTTCTCTGTTACCAAACATTTTGTTTACCCAAACATCAGCTTCTCTGTGACAAACGCATGACTGCGCCTTTTGAAAACACAAACTTCCCTGAAGGACGAGGACTGCTCGCTCAGGCAGATGTAAGAGATTGTCCCCCACTGGCTCTGGCTTTTATCTGCTAGATTTTAAACTAAGTGATTTGTATGAAGAAGAAAAAAATCGCCCATTCATATAATAAACTGGATTTGGTTTCTAAAAAGAAAAACTTTTCTATTTGATTTGTTTTTAAATCTAAAGGGCAGATTTGTTTTCTTCTTGTCCGGTAAATGCAGATTTGAGCTCGTTGATTCTGATTCTGACAGCCCTTGATTTGGGTCGTTTTAACGGGGTAATAAACCCTAACTGGGCTCTTGTGGCTCAGTACTGAAGCTACTCTGGAGTCAGCTACCAAAACCAACCTCTTTGTCTAGTTTATAGCCTCAGCTTGAGGATAAACCTTTTTCATTTTGGTTTAGACACAACAACATAGCAGAGGATCAGTTCCAGGAAAATGTTGAAGTTTTCAATTATGAAATAAATGCATTTAATGTTAAGTTAAATGTTAGGTAATATTTATTTTCCATAAACGTGTACATTCTTTCATTATTTGCTTCTTTCATAAATTATTTAATTGATTCATTGAAGTTTTTGGATTGGGTTTAAGTGTTTAAGTTTAGATTCAAATATGTTGTGAAAAAACTACAAAACCCATAATGCACCAGAGCAGCTGCCATGTCACCCCTACTTCACACTGGAAACATCAGCGTCGTGGAAAGGTTAACTCTCGCGAGTTTCGCTGCATGCCAATGCACACTGGGAGAACCTCCACCGTCCTCCTTGCTAGACTCGCAAGATCACAAGATCCCTCGAGAGTTCAAAGGTCACAGTTTGTTTATGCCGTCCACCATTAAACCAAAAAGAAGGAAATCACATTTGACATCGCTGTTTGATGCCATATACAGTGGCGGCTGGTGAATTTTTTTTGGGGTGGGGCGCATTTTTTTATTTTATGTTTTTTATGTTAGTTCTTGTGAATGGTTTTTATCTTGAGAGGCGCTATATAAACGGTCGTTTTTTTTCTTCATTTTGCAGGTCAGTTTTTCAGATGCGCTAACCACATATCACCACTAGGGAACGCCAAATTACCGTTCTTATGCTTCACACAATTTGAAATCTACGGACCGGTCCAGGAGCACTTAGCTACAAAGTTGTTCCAAAAACATGCTTCATATTCACCAATATATGCAAACCTCACACACACTAAACAGGAAGAGGCTCTTTTAAACGATAGAATCCACGTTTTCTACCTCAACACCACCCAATGACTGCAAATGAAAAGCAAAACAAAGCTATTTTCATGAAGTCAAAAGCTAAATTCTGCCTTACCTTGCTGGTCAAAATAATCCATCTTATAGTAAAAAATCCACTTGGTTCGTAGAATCCAATGATAAAAAGATGAAACTACTAGTTTTCTCCATAGTCAACGTTAGCAGCGACCCCACAATAACAAAGGACGGTGAACTAGCCTGTGGAGAAATTTCCGGTTCTGTCTGCGCTGGGTGAGCTGACCAATCAGCATCCTCCTCCTGATCTGAGCAGACTCCCCCCCGTTTGCTTGCGATCGCAACCATATGCGCCCAAAAGCTCTCCTATTCCTTGTCGTTGGGGATCCAGCGCGCATGCGCCAGTTAGCCCGTATTAAGTCAATGGTAAAGATTGCTGCGCCCGAGAGAGGACACGTGACAGGAAGTACGTCGACGTTTCGGCCGTGTTAAAAGTATTAACTTTATTAAACTACANAGGGTTTTGTAATTGTTGCCACTTTAGTGCACCTGTCGTTAAGTCCATGAACACCAATACAGCTGAAAGTGATTAACAATGCCCTCAGCTGCTTAATCAACCAGAAAATTATCAGACAGGTTTAATTGATTTCATGCCAGGCCCAATGAAAAAAGTGTTCCTTTAATTTTTGTGAGCAGTGTATTAACAATTATCAAGATTTTCTTTGAAGTGTGTGAAAAATTAAAAACAAATAATATACAACTTGTTTTTTTTATTTGTTTTTGTGACAGCTTGTTGAACTTGGAGAGAAGTGGCTTCTTTGCTGCCCTTCTTGACCACAGGTCGTCCTCCGAACGTCTCCTCACTGAGCCCCACTTAAACAGTTTTTATTTCTTCAAACAGAAATCTGTTTGTTAAATATTTTCCTGAGACGACTGGGTCACCAGGTTAGCCACCGCTGCCTCGTGCCTCCTTTTGCTTCTCTGTTACCAAACATTTTGTTTACCCAAACATCAGCTTCTCTGTGACAAACGCATGAATGCGCCTTTTGAAAACACAAACTTCCCTGAAGGACGAGGACTGCTCGCTCAGGCAGAAGTAAGAGATTGTCCCCCACTGGCTCTGGCTTTTATCTGCTAGATTTTAAACTAAGTGATTTGTATGAAGAAGAAAAAAATCGCCCATTCATATAATAAACTGGATTTTGTTTCTAAAAAGAAAAAAATTTCTATTTGATTTGTTTTTAAATCTAAAAGGCAGATTTGTTTTCTTCTTGTCCTGTAAATGCAGATTTGAGCTTGTTGATTCTGATTCTGACAGCCCTTGATTTGGGTCGTTTTAACGGGGTAATAAACCCTAACTGGGCTCTTGTGGCTCAGTACTGAAGCTACTCTGGAGTCAGCTACCAAAACCAACCTCTTTGTCTAGTTTATAGCCTCAGCTTGAGGATAAACCTTTTTCATTTTGGTTTAGACACAACAACATAGCAGAGGATCAGTTCCAGGAAAATGTTGGAGTTTTCAATTATGAAATAAATGCATTTAATGTTAAGTTAAATGTTAGGTATTATTTATTTTCCATAAACGTGTACATTCTTTCATTATTTGCTTCTTTCATAAATTATTTAATTGATTCATTGAATTTTTTGGATTGGGTTTAAGTGTTTAAGTTTAGATTTAAATATGTTGTGAAAAAACTACAAAACCCATAATGCACCAGAGCAGCTGCCATGTCACCCCTACTTCACACTGGAAGCATCAGCGTCGCGGAATGGTAAACTCTCGCGAGTTTCGCTGCGTGCCAATGCACACTGGGAGAACCTCCACCGTCCTCCTTGCTAGACTTGCAAGATCACAAGATCCCTCGAGAGTTCAAAGGTCACAGTTTGTTTATGCCGTCCACCATTAAACCAAAAAGAAGGAAATCACATTTGACATCGCCGTTTGATGCCATATTTTTGGGTGGGGTGCATTTTTTTATTTTATGTTTTTTATGTTAGTTCCTGTGAATGGTTTTTATCTTGAGAGGTGCTATATAAACGGTCGTTTTTTCCTTCATTTTGCAGGTCAGTTTTTCAGATGCGCTAACCACATATCACCACTAGGGAACGCCAAATTACCATTCTTATGCGTCACACAATTTGAAATCTACGGACCGGTCCAGGAGCACTTAGCTACAAAGTTGTTCCAAAAACATGCTTCATATTCACCAATATATGCAAACCTCACACACACTAAACAGGAAGAGGCTCTTTTAAACAATAGAATCCACGTTTTCTACCTCAACACCACCCAATGACTGCAAATGAAAAGCAAAACAAAGCTATTTTCATGAAGTCAAAAGCTAAATTCTGTCTTACCTTGTTGGTCAAAATAATCCATCTTATAGTAAAAAATCCACTTGGTTCGTAGAATCCAATGATAAAAAGATGAAACTACTAGTTTTATCCATAGTCAACGTTAGCAGCGACCCCACAATAACAAAGGACGGTGAACTAGCCTGTGGAGAAATTTCCGGTTCTGTCTGGGCTGGGTGAGCTGACCAATCAGCATCCTCCTCCTGATCTGAGCAGACTCCCCCCGTTTGCTTGCGATCGCAACCATATGCGTCCAAAAGCTCTCCTATTCCTTGTCGTTGGGGATCCAGCGCGCATGCGCCAGTTAGCCCGTATTAAGTCAATGGTAAAGATTGCTGCGCCCGAGAGAGGACACGTGACAGGAAGTACGTCGACGTTTCGGCCGTGTTAAAAGTATTAACTTTATTAAACTACAATTAAACACAGATTACACACAGCACTTACAGTCCATAAGGTGTATAGATCGTTTAGTTTAAATTTTATGTTTTTTTAAATACATTTTGTGATTCCTCTCTTCTTCTTCCTCTTCCTGTGAGACTGGTGGGGCGGCGCCCTAGCGCCCCCTATGGACGAGCCGCCACTGGTCATATATAATGTTGTTCCTCTCCACTACCAGGATTAAACCCATGAAAAACACACTGTTGCACTTCTCGAACGATGCGGTAAGTAAATAAGCTGTGAGGTCACACGTATAGACGTCATCTACCTAGATATGAAATCTCATCACTGCGATACTTTTATTTTGAAAATTATCAGACGTTTTACACTGAAACCGCGTGTGATTTCCTGTCTAGCCCTATGGTAACTGTGGAAATTGACGTGTCTCAGAAGTGCAAAAATAGAACCCAATCCTATCTTTAGTGGCATGGCGCTTCTGGGATGCACCTGGAAATTGCGTAAGTGAAGCTGCATTAGCAACTTAGCTCTGAAGAAAATCACAGCAGATGATCGAAACGTTAGCAGAAAAGGTAAAAAATCTCCTATCTGTGTTTTAAAAAGAACAAAAAGTAAAATGATTAAGTAAAAGATACACAGAATGAACGTACAGAAGATGAATTAGAATCAGATATAATCATTAATAAATGTTTTCTCCTTTAAGTTTGAAAACATAAAGCTTGAATGAGAAGCAAAAGATCTGCAAGGAAAACAAACCTTTTTTAATTCCTGTAGACCTTAAATTCAAATCATAATGATCTTTAAACGCTTTTATACTAATCTTTGTGAGACTTGCAGAAGCACTAAAATGAGTTTAAACAGAAACAAGTTTTCTCTCTGTTCTGTATTTCCTGGCCCGTCGGACTCGAAACAAAACTTCGTAAACATCAGCCTTGTTGTGGGATAATCTAAATCTGATAAATCCAAACCTCCTGCTACTTCCTGTCCTCTACAATCTGCCTTTTTGTTCACAAACCTCCCCTTGTTGCTGCTCGTCTCACAGCCAAATCATTTTCTCTCCAGAACGAGTCATCAGTGAATCAGTGGGAACACATAATCAACCCCATTAACATTCCTGCTCTCGTTCGTGTAATCTGCCTCCACATGCATCTGAAACGAGCTTCAGCCCGATGCTTCTGCAGACAAACTAAACTCTTCTGAGGGGTCCGCGTTTGGTTTTAAATGTGTCCTAAACGTTTTACAGTAGATGGACAAATTTTACTTCTCGTGTCAGGATGCATCGTTACTCTCATTATCTGTTTGTGACCTAAACCCCTAAATCCTCAGTGGGTCGTGGGAAGCTGGTGTCTCCAGCAGGTATCAGGCGAGAGGCAGGGGACAACCTGGACAGGTGTCCAGTCCATCACCAAGACAACCAACCAGGGATGGGGATCATTTTGAGTCTCCAGTCAACCTAACCAGCATGTTTTTGGAAAAGCCCACGCGTGCAGGGAGAGAACATGCTAATGCTGTGTTTGGTTTACCTCGGAACTCGGAATGACGTCACACCCGAGTTAACAGCGTTCTGGTTACCGTAGTCGGAGAAGTTGGAATTCCAATATGGCGCCGCCGTCAAAAACTGCTGTTTTGGTAGCTCTCAACGAACACAGACGACTAATAAACAACACTTTTAGCTTGTTCAGCTTAGAGATGCACAGCTACACGTATGATTGATTTTAAACGTACTCTTTTATGTGTGTCATGTAAAATAAACACGTTTCAACCAAAACTTACTGTGGTCGATACGGAGAGCTGCCATCTTGGATCTCGAGGTCGGAGTTCTGAAAAACTTTCCGACTGGGAGGTTCGACTTTGCGGGGAGTTTTATTTGATTTTTCCTACTCGGAAGTAGGGATTTCCGAGTTCTGAGGACAAATTGAACGCACCATGACTCCATGCAGAAACACTCCAGATGGGATTTGAACTTGCAACCTTCTTGCTGCCTGTCCATGCACCAAACAAAGCCTCAGATTTATAGCTCATTTTTATATTAATACACCAGTTTCTAAGCTAGCATAATACAAATTTACTTCCCGATACGTTTTCCTAATCACAAGACCACCGAGGCTCTGGGAAATTTGTTATTTTTTCCTGTTTCCTTTTGTTTAATTTCTATTGTCCTGAAATCTGGGTTTCATGATTTTTAGCTCCTTTTTTCCACCTGCTTTAAAATCAGAGATGCCCTGATACGATACCAGAATCAGGTATAATATTCTGTCATGTACTAGTACTCATAAAAGTACTTTGATACCACAGAACCAATACCACGTTACGTAGCATGACTCAGCTCTCTGATGAGCTGCAGCCGGAGCCAACAGCAGCTAAATCTGGAGAAACTGAAGAAGACGAAGTCAGTCTCAGTGTCGTGCAGCAGAACCTGTACTCATGCTGTCAGACCTCCCTCTCCCCAGCCACTTGGGCCAGCTCCTCCGGGGGAATCCCAAGGCGTTCCCTGGCCAGCAGAGAGACATAGACCCTCCTGCGTGTCCTGGGTCTTCCTTTAGGTCTCCTCCTGGTTGGACGTTCCTGGAAAACCTTACCAGGGAGGCGTCCAGGAGGCATCCTAACCAGATGCCCGAGCCACCTCAACTGGCTCCTCTCGATGTGGAGGAGCAGCAGATCTACTCCGAGCTCCTCCCGGATGACCGAGCTTCTCACCCTATCTCTAAGGGAGAGCCCAGACACCCTGCAGAGAAAACTCATGTCAGCCGCTTGTATCCGTGATCTCGTTCTTTCGTCACTACCCAAAGCTCGTGACCATAGGTGAGGGTAGGAACGTAGATCGACCGGTAAATCGAGAGCTTCTCCTTCCGGCTCAGCTCTCTCTTCACCAGACTGGTGTCAAAGTGTCAAGAGAAGGCGTTCACCCTTTTCTGGCTCAACACGATGGAACAAAGGACTAAAACCAGTAAAATTATTCTGTGGTGAATTATTTATTTTCTCCCAATAAGAAAACCTTTAAATGCGTTCAGGGAGCTGCTTGTTTTTGTTCCGTCACTTAGAAGCTTCAGTTCTCAGAGTCGTTCAGCTCTGTCACTGTGTTGGTGTTTCAGCTGTCTCTCCTAGTGTGTGTGTGTGTGTGTGTGTGTGTGTGTGTGTGTGTGTGTGTGTGTGTGTGTGTGTGTGAGTGAGTGATGACAGTTCCGTAAGCAGAGAGTGGGAGTAAACTGTCACCCTGTAACTGCATGAAGCATGACTCCTAGTTTTGTGGCAGCTTTTGCTTTTTTCCCCGCTGATCACTCGGAGCAGTCAGCCCACATCGAGTCACGGGAATAAGAGCGGTGGAATAATCTGATCAGCTGAACATCGCTCCCCAAGCTCGTTTCTCTTTTTACATCAACAAAGTCCAGGATGTGGGAGCTACCAGGCTAAAGCTAGGTGATTTTAGTTTTTATCCTGGAGAAGAAAATAAAGATTTCACTCTGACCTGCGTGCTCGATTGGTGCAACACACACCTCACTGCACAAAGAACGTCTGATAGTAAACACTAAAACATCTAGAAACTCAAGAACTTTTGTTAAACCCTAACCCAACCCTAACTGATAAAATAAAATAAACCATTTAACAAAAAAAAAAACACCCTTAAAGCAGCAATCCGGCGTTTTCCCCTTTCAGGAATTATGTATGATTTTTCAGAAATCCGTAAAAGTGATTGTCTTATCATGTAGTGTGATATAATGTAAGCAATACATCTTTTTTGTTGTTGTTGCTTAGCCCCGCCCCCTGCCCCGTAAAATCTGTGCAATAGGAAACTGACCGGCGACCAGAACTAACCAATAGCGTTAGACTACCGCTTACATGCTTCAAGTTTAAGGAAGTACCTCGGCTGAAGCAGAGTTGATGAACGTTTCACGAACAAATAAGTCTTTAAAATATAAATATATGAAAACACAACATGACATGAGAATAATAATTGTAAAACAACTTGTTTCAGCTCTGTTTGTCGGCTACAGAAGCACATTCATAAACAAGAAATGTGCAGTTGCCACCTTAAACTACCGAGTCCACCAACTATTGGTGTGATACGCTTGTCAGCCACTAGATGGTGCCATCAGATAAAAGAAATACTCCGGAGAGCTGCTTTAACATTTGGGGATGTTTAAATAAAATGTTTAATATTATTACATTCCATAATTTCCGTTTTATTAATTATTTTAATATATAACCCTTTTAGCCGTACATAAATAATAAAAGTAGAAAAGGGATTTTTTTTTTCTTGATTTAGGTTAAAAAAAAGGGAGAAAAGTTTTAATTTTTCTATAATAAAATAATTTTTTTAATTTCTTGGTGTCATTACAGATCCGTTTTTAATGAGATAAGCAAAAGTAAAAATAAAATGTGTAATTTAAAGCCGTAAAAGCACCACAGATGTGTTTTCCTGATGCCGCCAGAAGCTGTTTGTGTTTCTAATCGATCACCTCCTCGTCACGAAGTGACAAAAGATAAATTTAAGTGACGGATGTCCTTCAGTGACGCCCTAAAGCCAAAGCGGTGCTGGATGCTGTAGCAGCCTGTGATACAGCAGCAGAATAAAAAGAAATGGGTGTAAAACCTTTTAAAACCACATGAAAATCAAACCGTTCAGCTCTTATATGACTAAAATCCCTTTTGAATTTAACTGTGAGAAAAACATGTTTTTGGTGAAAAACCAGCATCTCAACCATCCAATCATGTTGCAGTGATGTCACATCGCTACAACTCCTGCAACTGCATCGATTCACAGGCTGCAACACCTAGATGCACGTTCAGATGCATTCCTGCTGATGGGATGGACCCACGGATCAGTCCTTCATGATGCTCTGGTCTGTTGTGGAGCAGAAGGAGCCACCATCTCATCTAAGGTCATGAGATTTGCATCATGACTAAAGCACAGAAACAAGCTTCCTCTGTAGGGTGGTTGATCTGCTGGTGAATTTAGCTATTGTAGCCTGTAAAGTATCCAATGTGAATATTCCCTCCAGAAGGTTCACGAGGGTCTCCTGGCAGTGTCTAGGCGATCTCCAGAGGGAGGTCACCAGGAGGTAGCCTAATCTGATGCCTAAGCCACCTCAGCGGACTCATTTCAGTGAGGAGAAGCCACTGCCGTCCGAGCTTCTCACCTGATCTCCAAGGTTGATCCGGACCACCCTACGGAGGAAGAGCCTTGTATCTGGGTTCTTGATACCAAATGAGCCCGTGTCAGACATTTTTCACACTTCTGCAGAAGTCGTGGAGATGTGACATGATAGTTGAGAACTGAATCCAACATGGCAACTGCAGGTGGTGCTGCCTTCACTTTTCTCTGTACAAAGACTTTTATTCTAACTGAATTCATCAGAAGTGGCTCCTGCTGGTCATTAGATAAAAATCTGGCTTCAGACATATTTGTATCCACGTTGTTTACCAGAGGGGAGGTTGTATCCATCATCCATGGCAGAGCCAAGCTGTTCCCTTGTTATTCATCAGTATGGTGGCTGATTAGCCTCAGAAACATAAACCAGATAAATGTATTTACGTCCAGATCATTACTCACAGCTCAGCTGGGTTCAGGTGAAGGAAGACGAGAGGATGTTCACGTAACTGTCAGGCGAAGTGAACTTAACTGAGGAATGATGAGATGTAGAAGAGGAACTGCAGCCGACAGAGAAACAAAGCTGCTGTCAGGCGTTTATCCTTCTGGGTGGGTGGCGGACAGATGGTCAGCTTCTGCACATTTCTGCGCTCTCATCTCAAATTCTCTGGTGCAGAGTGTAAATCTCCATCCCTGTGATTCAGCCGCCCTCATCATCTCAGCACCGCTACAGCGCGCTCGCGGCAGCGCTTCTACTGTCGTGCTTCACTCGACCCGTCGGTCTGCAGGTTGGGTTCACTGTGAGGGAGCACCACCTCCCAGAATCAGGACACACAGCTGCAACCGTGAGCAAAATTAACAAGATGGAGGCGTATAACTGAAAGTAAAACAAGCCAAGACTAATCTGTAAATTCAGTTTTTAAAAAGTCACCAGATTTTGTTGCAGAAACAAAATGACGTTCAGCATCGCCGCCTCTAAAAGTTGACATGAAAGCTGATTGTCGTCAGTGTTAGCGCTCAGCGGGAGGCGAGGCTCTGGCCGCTCGGTGCTGATTGTCTGAGGACTGAACCAAACAGTTTCTCTGCAGTGGTAGTGAA
>SSNS01000876.1:67742-96761 GCA_006937985.1 Aphyosemion australe
TTGGTGTTTCAGCTGTCTCTCCTAGTGTGTGTGTGTGTGTGTGTGTGTGTGTGTGTGTGTGTGTGTGTGTGTGTGTGTGTGTGTGAGTGAGTGATGACAGTTCCGTAAGCAGAGAGTGGGAGTAAACTGTCACCCTGTAACTGCATGAAGCATGACTCCTAGTTTTGTGGCAGCTTTTGCTTTTTTCCCCGCTGATCACTCGGAGCAGTCAGCCCACATCGAGTCACGGGAATAAGAGCGGTGGAATAATCTGATCAGCTGAACATCGCTCCCCAAGCTCGTTTCTCTTTTTACATCAACAAAGTCCAGGATGTGGGAGCTACCAGGCTAAAGCTAGGTGATTTTAGTTTTTATCCTGGAGAAGAAAATAAAGATTTCACTCTGACCTGCGTGCTCGATTGGTGCAACACACACACCTCACTGCACAAAGAACGTCTGATAGTAAACACTAAAACATCTAGAAACTCAAGAACTTTTGTTAAACCCTAACCCTAACCCTAACTGATAAAATAAAATAAACCATTTAACAAAAAAAAACACCCTTAAAGCAGCAATCCGGAGTTTTCCCCTTTCAGGAATTATGTATGATTTTTCAGAAATCCGTAAAAGTGATTGTCTTATCATGTAGTGTGATAATATGTAAGCGATACGTCTTTTATGTTGTTGTTGCTAACCCCGCCCCCTGCCCCGTAAAATCTGTGCAATAGGAAACTGACCGGCGACCAGAACTAACCAATAGCGTTAGACTACCGCTTACATGCTTCAAATTTAAGGAAGTACCTCGGCTGATGCAGAGTTGATGAACTTTTCACGGACAAGTAAGTCTTTAAAATATAAATATATGAAAACACAACATGACATGAGAATAATTATTGTAAAACAACGTGTTTAGCTCTGTTTGTCGGCTACAGAAGCACATTCATAAACAAGAAACGTGCAGTTGCCACCTTAAACTACCGAGTCCACCAACTATTGGTGTGATACGCTTGTCAGCCACTAGATGGTGCCATCAGATAAAAGAAATACTCCGGAGAGCTGCTTTAACATTTGGGGATGTTTAAATCCATCCATCCATCCATTGTCTTCCGCTTATCCGGAGTCGGGTTGCGGGGGCAGCAGCTTAAGGAGGGAAGCCCAGACTTCCCTCTCCCCAGCCACTTGGGCCAGCTCCTCCGGGGGAATCCCAAGGCGTTCCCAGGCCAGCCGAGAGACATAATCTCTCCAGCGTGTCCTGGGTCTTCCTTTGGGTCTCCTCCCAGTTGGACGTGCCCGGAAAACCTCACCAGGGAGGCGTCCAGGAGGCATCCTAATCAAATGCCCGAGCCACCTCAACTGGCTCCTCTCGATGTGGAGGAGCAGCGGGTCTACTCTGAGCCCCTCCCGGATGACCGAGCTTCTCACCCTATCTCTAAGGGAGAGCCCAGCCACCCTGCGAAGAAAACTCATTTCGGCCGCTTGTATTCGCGATCTCGTTCTTTCGGTCACTACCCAAAGCTTGTGACCATAGGTGAGGGTAGGAACGTAGATCGACCGGTAAATTGAGAGCTTCTCCTTTCGACTCAGCTCTCTCTTCACCACGACAGACCGGTACAACGCCCGCATCACTGCAGACGCAGCACCAATCCGCCTGTCGATCTCACGCTCCACCCTTCCCTCACTCGTGAACAAGACCCTGAGATACATAAACTCCTCCACTTGGGGCAGGACCTCGTCCCTGACCTGGAGAAGGCATTCTACCCTTTTCCGACTCAAGACCATGGTCTCGGATTTAGAGGAGCTGATTCTCATCCCAGCTGCTTCACACCCGGCTGCGAACTGCTCCAGCGAAAGCCGGAGATCACGTTCTGACGAAGCCAACAGGACCACATCATCTGCAAAAAGCAGAGACCTGATCCTTAGGCCACCAAAACGGATCCCCTCACCACCTTGGCTGCACCTAGAAATTCTGTCCATAAAAGTTATGAACAGAATCGGTGTTTAAATAAAATGTTTAATATTATTACATTCCATAATTTCCGTTTTATTAATTATTTTAATATATAACCCTTTTTGCCGTACATAAATAATAAAAGTAGAAAAGGGAATTTTTTTTCTTGATTTAGGTTAAAAAAAGGGAGAAAAGTTTCAATTTTTCTATAATAAAATAATTTTTTTAATTTTTTGGTGCCATTACAGAGATCCGTTTTTAATGAGATAAGCAAAAGTAAAAATAAAATGTGTAATTTAAAGCCGTAAAAGCACCACAGATGTGTTTTCCTGATGCCGCCAGAAGCTGTTTGTGTTTCTAATCGATCACCTCCTCGTCACGAAGTGACAAAAGATAAATTTAAGTGACGGATGTCCTTCAGTGACGCCCTAAAGCCAAAGCGGTGCTGGATGCTGTAGCAGCCTGTGATACAGCAGCAGAATAAAAATAAACGAAACAAGACTAGCAGAAAAAAGAAATGGGTGTAAAACCTTTTAAAACCACATGAAAATCAAACCGTTCAGCTCTTATATGACTAACATCCCTTTTGAATTTAACTGTGAGAAAAACATGTTTTTGGTGAAAAACCAGCATCTCAACCATCCAATCATGTTGCAGTGATGTCACATCGCTACAACTCCTGCAACTGCATCGATTCACAGGCTGCAACACCTAGATGCACGTTCAGNTTTTTATTGGATCACCTTTTGAGAAAACACCAATGTGCAAAAGTCTTGAGTTATCCCTCCTGGGGCAGCAGCAGCTCGGGAGGTAGAGCGGGTTCTCCAGTAATCGGAGGGTTGTAGGATCGATCCCGGCTCCCAGCAGAGAATTTTGCTGTTGTGTTTCTCACTGGGCAAAAAAATTACAAGTTCAGTTGGAACCACACTGAATCGTTTTGAATCGTTCAAGATGCGCATTTTGGCAGACATAACGCGCATTTAGAATGCGCGCTTTTTTATCCCTTTGGCTTGCCATATTCTGCCGTAAAGCAACACCCAGTCAGTACTTCCGGTGGCGACCCGGAGCTCAAAAACTGTATAGCGCAGTAAACAGACGTGGGACCCCCCAACACTATCACAGGTCCGAAAATGAACATAATAGATGATAGTATGATGCAAAAACTTTACAATAAAGCATAATTTTAAGGTGTAAAAGTTGCGGAATGTTGCTTTAAAACCAAACGTGAGCGAAAAAGCAGCCAAGAAAAACATTTAAACACCTTCAGAAACTGTGGAGAACTACTGACCAGGTTAGGAGAAAAGGAAGCTATGAAGAAACAATGATTTGATCAGCTCTAAGGATATTAATGTGCTTCTAGTTTCAGCTTGTGGCTTTGTTTCTGACCTCTTGAGTCAAAGTTTTTGAACGAGTGAACTTCAGTAGATCCAGTGACTTTTCTGTAATCGGCCGTGGCTCTGCGGCTTTAATCATCCCGCTCCTTCGTGCCTCTGGATCTGATGTCCGTCCATCTCATTGTGTCTGTGGTCACAAAGAGCCTCTTTCCACCTGCGGGGCCTCGTGGCCCGTTGTCTCACATTTTTGAAAGCAAATCCGTGCTTGTGGAACGTTATCCGGGAGGTCACGAGAAGCTCTGCTGAAGGAGAAGCTTTTTATCCTTCGCTGTTATTGGTTTACTGGTACAAGCGCACCCTTTTTCTTCATGAAAGTTCCTCGGTCCAAATGTTTTAATGCAGTCTGTGTTTTCATTAATCCCTGCCAGAGAATTTGCCAAAGAGCGAGAGCGAGTGGAGAAAAGGCAGGAGTTCCTGAAGCTCCGCCGACAGCAGCAGATCGAGAGAGAGCTCACCGGATACCTGGAGTGGATCTGCAAAGCAGGTGAAAGTCCAGTCTGACTTATTAAAGCTGACGTCTTTTGTGTGACAGTTCATGTAAAGCGTCTTCCCTCTATCTCTGCAGAGGAGGTGCTGCTGGAGGAGGAGGATGAGATCGCTGAGGAGAAATCCCCGCTGGACGGAGCGTGGTACAAGAGGAAACAAAACCTCTCAGGTGACGCTGCGTCTCTCCACCTCAGGACGCTTGTTTTAAAATGCTGCACAGAAATCACCTGGTTTTCCTTTGTGACATCAGAACGTGCTGATCTGAGGTTTCTCACACCGCCGAGTCGCTCCTCTCAGATAAATGTAACGTAAGACCTGATTCTCCCTGGGATTGGTTCTGCAGAACACCTTTCCTTTAGAAAGGTCTTTTCCATCTGTGTGGAAACTTATTCAAGCTTATCCAGGCTGACACACACACACACACACACACACACACCTGCTTTCACAATGAGACTCCAGGCTTTCTGGGAGGTTTGTTATTAATCTACGGTGGATTTTTAATATTTTCCATTTACGTTATCCGGGCTAATCCCCACAGAGGGAGTCAGACGTTCACACAAGAAGATGCGGGAATGTTTTTTCTTCTGGGTTTGGTTTGTACTTTCTGAACGCTGTTTCATTTTTTTATTCACCAAACTCTGAATACTTTCAAATACATTATCCACAGATGGTAACTGGTTGATCGGACAGCAATGTGTGGATAACTGGAGTGGCTGCAGGTTCACAGTTTCCCATTAGAGTCCTAATTAGGAATGTCCTGATCAAGATTATTTTTGCCCCCTAATACGGATTTGCAGTCACCACCGATACTGATATTTGCATTATTTTTCATAAAAATGATATTATTATTATTTTACAGTACACACTTGCAGACTACACAGAAACCATGAGTTTCTGTAGAGTAGGGGTGTCCAAACCTTTTGCCACTTGTGGTCCACCGTGAGGGTTTTTACATTAAAACATCAAGATTGATTTTTGTGTGTGAAATTCTTTATTTCTAGCTGCCCAAGAATAAAGAAAACACAAACATTTGTTGAAATAATGTTTTATAAACGCCGTTCCAAACGACAGTCGATACTTGCAAATGTTGTTTATATCTTACTGTATTTATTAAACAAGAGTTACAGACAACCAGTAGCCGTAAACAACAGCTGGTGATGGTCAACCATGTTTATAAATGCTGTTTTAAGCAACACCTTATAGCTACTGTAATCGTTAAAGGTGGGGTAGGAGATGTTCTGGATCATATTTTTCCATTTTGCTTGAAATGCTCTTCACACACAGATGAAAACCAATAAAATAAAAGTGTGTTGTCATAAAAAAGGAATAACTGTAAACATACAATCCTGGAAATACTGGAAATAAAGTTCCTCTTACTAAATAGAACTTCTACTAAGAAATCACAGTGTAGCCATAGAAACACTACTTGATCTATATGGTGTGTGTGTGTGTGTGGGGTGTGTGTGTGCCTGCTCTGTCTTCTCAATCCCCAGTGAGTCGTAGTGGATGGCTGCTCATACTGAGCCAGGATCCTCTGGAGGTTTCTTCCTGTTAAAAGGGAGTTTTCCTTCCCACTGTCGCTACATGCTTGCTTAGTATGAGGATTGTATCAACACACAGTCAGTGTCTTGATGCAATCTGCTGGGTTCCTTATATAGGAAACTTTTTTACTGATTGGCTTAATGAACTGAACTGTATTGGAATGTTTACTTTGTGAAGTGCCTTGAGACGACTCTTGTCGTGATTTGGCACTATAGAAATAAACTGAATTCAATTGAATTGAATTGAAAAACCTCATTTACTTATGATTATTCTTAATGATTGGATCCTGATTCCCACCCCCACCCCCCGCACAGACCCACCTTTGTGTACAAGTTGCACAACATTCTTGGCTGAACAGGAAGTGAAGCCAGAACTGGGTTAGCTATATTAGCTAGCATGCTACATTATTTTACGGTTACGTAGCCTGAGTTGACGTAGTGGAGTGGGTTTCCAGTGTACTAAACCCAGTCCTCCCAGCTGGATCTCTGATCTAGGTTCTCTCCCTTAAACGTTCCATGGGGACAGGGTCCAGAGAACTCCTGACTGGCTCCGGACTACGAGGAGTCCGTCAGAACCCTGAGGCTCCGCGGCTGTTATGTGGGTGCATTACGTTAGAAAATATGGCAGAAAAGGTGCCAACAATGGTTCAAATAATAAGATAAGTTGGGTCTGACATATTCCTGTATTCTGGAGGCGTGACTTAGTGGGCAGGGCCTAACAAAAAGGGGGAGGGGCCTTTGAATACATTTTTTGTAAACCTACGTTGTTAGAAAAGTCTCCAGGAACTCCTGCTTTACCTTTATTAAACACCACCACAAACAAAAGTTACACAAACCCAGTGTCTTTAAACAACATGGGGAGAGTCAATGTTTATAAATGCCGTTTTAAACCACAGTCATTCCCTGTGACTGCTACTTTTGCTTACTGTCAAACATCGCTGAAAGTGGGAGATAAACACGAACTGGTTAGTTATATTAAGAGTCAACAATGTTTATAAATAACCTCTTAAACTTTGTTTATGAATTCTGTTCAAACATCGATGGTGAAAACAGCTCTGTGTGGCGTTTACACCTGCTCTGCATCAAGCTTACATTTTTCCTGCTAATTTGACTAAGTGGAGTATTTTGGTTAAATTAAGGTGAGTGAAAGTGAAACCGACATTTTTAAACATGGNTCATCGGCTCCTTCTTCATGCTCAACCTGGTGCTCGGTGTCCTGTCAGGGTAAGTTCACCCACAGGTTATTACGTGCATTCATCACTGAGGATACAACTAACGTAACTATGGCGTAACTATGGCGACGCTCGTACAGTACCATGTTTCACCATGAAGGCACCGAGTATGTGTGTGTGTGTGTGTGTGTGTGTGTGTGTGTGTGTGTTCCTTCATGGTCATTTTCTGTCGTTTCTCAGTATCTCAGTTCAAACAAGGGCCATGCTCTTAACCTGGAGGCAGAGCTCCATTAATGTGAGCCAGTTCACTAATCAAACCCCTGCTCCTCCCTCCTGGGGGTCGTTGGGGTCGGTGGAAAAGAGAAGATCGATGATTCGAGAGGAGAGTGGAACAGGTTGTCTTTATCTAAAGAGAAAAACCTGATGTTGAACAGAAGAGGAAGCAGGTTTGAGTCCGATGTGCGGTTTCACCTCGATCCAAACCTTCAGGAGACGAATCAAACATACGTAAACATAAAGAACAAGAGGAAACACATTTTTATTGGATCACCTTTTGAGAAAACACCAATGTGCAAAAGTCTTGAGTTATCCCTCCTGGGGCAGCAGCAGCTCGGGAGGTAGAGCGGGTTCTCCAGTAATCGGAGGGTTGTAGGATCGATCCCGGCTCCCAGCAGAGAATTTTGCTGTTGTGTTTCTCACTGGGCAAAAAAATTACAAGTTCAGTTGGAACCACACTGAATCGTTTTGAATCGTTCAAGATGCGCATTTTGGCAGACATAACGCGCATTTAGAATGCGCGCTTTTTTATCCCTTTGGCTTGCCATATTCTGCCGTAAAGCAACACCCAGTCAGTACTTCCGGTGGCGACCCGGAGCTCAAAAACTGTATAGCGCAGTAAACAGACGTGGGACCCCCCAACACTATCACAGGTCCGAAAATGAACATAATAGATGATAGTATGATGCAAAAACTTTACAATAAAGCATAATTTTAAGGTGTAAAAGTTGCGGAATGTTGCTTTAAAACCAAACGTGAGCGAAAAAGCAGCCAAGAAAAACATTTAAACACCTTCAGAAACTGTGGAGAACTACTGACCAGGTTAGGAGAAAAGGAAGCTATGAAGAAACAATGATTTGATCAGCTCTAAGGATATTAATGTGCTTCTAGTTTCAGCTTGTGGCTTTGTTTCTGACCTCTTGAGTCAAAGTTTTTGAACGAGTGAACTTCAGTAGATCCAGTGACTTTTCTGTAATCGGCCGTGGCTCTGCGGCTTTAATCATCCCACTCCTTCGTGCCTCTGGATCTGATGTCCGTCCATCTCATTGTGTCTGCGGTCACAAAGAGCCTCTTTCCACCTGCGGGGCCTCGTGGCCCGTTGTCTCACATTTTTGAAAGCAAATCCGTGCTTGTGGAACGTTAGCCGGGAGGTCACGAGAAGCTCTGCTGAAGGAGAAGCTTTTTATCCTTCGCTGTGATTGGTTTACTGGTACAAGCACACCCTTTTTCTTCATGAAAGTTCCTCGGTCCAAATGTTTTAATGCAGTCTGTGTTTTCATTAATCCCTGCCAGAGAATTTGCCAAAGAGCGAGAGCGAGTGGAGAAAAGGCAGGAGTTCCTGAAGCTCCGCCGACAGCAGCAGATCGAGAGAGAGCTCACCGGATACCTGGAGTGGATCTGCAAAGCAGGTGAAAGTCCAGTCTGACTTATTAAAGCTGACGTCTTTTGTGTGACAGTTCATGTAAAGCGTCTTCCCTCTATCTCTGCAGAGGAGGTGCTGCTGGAGGAGGAGGATGAGATCGCTGAGGAGAAATCCCCGCTGGACGGAGCGTGGTACAAGAGGAAACAAAACCTCTCAGGTGACGCTGCGTCTCTCCACCTCAGGACGCTTGTTTTAAAATGCTGCACAGAAATCACCGGGTTTTCCTTTGTGACATCAGAACGTGCTGATCTGAGGTTTCTCACACCGCCGAGTCGCTCCTCTCAGATAAATGTAACGTAAGACCTGATTCTCCCTGGGATTGGTTCTGCAGAACACCTTTCCTTTAGAAAGGTCTTTTCCATCTGTGTGGAAGCTTATTCAAGCTTATCCAGGCTGACACACACACACACACACACACACACACACACACACACACACACACACACACACACCTGCTTTCACAATGAGACTCCAGGCTTTCTGGGAGGTTTGTTATTAATCTACGGTGGATTTTTAATATTTTCCATTTACGTTATCCGGGCTAATCCCCACAGAGGGAGTCAGACGTTCACACAAGAAGATGCGGGAATGTTTTTTCTTCTGGGTTTGGTTTGTACTTTCTGAACGCTGTTTCATTTTTTTATTCACCAAACTCTGAATACTTTCAAATACATTATCCACAGATGGTAACTGGTTGATCGGACAGCAATGTGTGGATAACTGGAGTGGCTGCAGGTTCACGGTTTCCCATTAGTGTCCTAATTAGGAATGTCCTGATCAAGATTATTTTTGCCCCCTAATACGGATTTGCAGTCACCACCGATACTGATATTTGCATTATTTTTCATAAAAATTATATTATTATTATTTTACAGTACACACTTGCAGACTACACAGAAACCATGAGTTTCTGTAGAGTAGGAGTGTCCAAACCTTTTGCCACTTGTGGTCCACCGTGAGGGTTTTTACATTAAAACATCAAGATTGATTTTTGTGTGTGAAATTCTTTATTTCTAGCTGCCCAAGAATAAAGAAAACACAAACATTTGTTGAAATAATGTTTTATAAACGCCGTTCCAAACGACAGTCGATACTTGCAAATGTTGTTTATATGTTACTGTATTTATTAAACAAGAGTTACAGACAACCAGTAGCCGTAAACAACAGCTGGTGATGGTCAACCATGTTTATAAATGCTGTTTTAAGCAACACCGTATAGCTACTGTATTCGTTAAAGGTGGGGTAGGAGATGTTCTGGATCATATTTTTCCATTTAGCTTGAAATGCTCTTCACACACAGATGAAAACCAATAAAATAAAAGTGTGTTGTCATAAAAAAGGAATAACTGTAATCACTTCTGAAACATACAATCCTGGAAAAACCTCATTTACTTATGATTATTAATGATTGGATCCTGATTCCCATCCCCACCCCCCACACAGACCCACCTTTGTGTACAAGTTGCACAACATTCTTGGCTGAACAGGAAGTGAAGCCAAAACTGGGCTAGCTATATTAGCTAGCATGCTACATTATTTTACGGTTATGTAGCCTGAGTTGACGTATTGGAGTGGGTTTCCAGTAGGGATGCACCGATACCACTTTTTTGGAAAACGAGTACAAGTACTTGCATTTCAGTACTCACCGATACCGATACTGAGTACTTAATAAAAACATGATTTTAATTTACAGATAACAGCTTTAGTTGTATACTTTAACAAAAAAACAAGGCGCTCGTTTGGAATTAAGAACATTTATTTAAAATGAAAACTTCTCCCTGCTCTGAGCTGCAGCTGGGGCCTTGGGGGTGGGCACTCGGCGCCTGTGATTAACCCCTTACACGCCGATCAAACAGACTTTTCTCAGACCGTGGTATCGGTCCCCAGTATCGAGGGACTTTTAACGAGTATGAGTACTTTAGAAAATGTGGTATCGAGGCAGATGCACCAAAACCGATACCGGTATCGGTGCACCCCTAGTTTCCAGTGTACTAAACCCAGTCCTCCCAGCTGGATCTCTGATCTAGGTTCTCTCCCTTAAACGTTCCATGGGGACGGAGTCCAGAGAACTCCTGACCGGCTCCGGACTACGAGGAGCCCGTCAGAACCCTGAGGCTCTGCGGCTGTTATGTGGGTGCATTACGTTAGAAAATACGGCAGAACAGGTGAAAATAATGAGATAAGTTGGGTCTGACATTTTCCTGTATTCTGGAGGCGTGACTTAGTGGGCAGGGCCTAACGAAAAGGGGGAGGGGCTTTTGAATACATTTTTTTTAAACCTACGTTGTTAGAAAAGTCTCCAGGAACTCCTGCTTTACCTTTATTAAACACCACCACAAACAAAAGTTACACAAACCCAGTGTCTTTAAACAACATGGGGATTTATAAATGCCGTTTTAAACCACAGTCATTCCCTGTGACTGCTACTTTTGCTTACTGTCAAACGTCGCTGAAAGTGGGAGATTAAACACGAATTGGTTAGTTATATTAAGAGTCAACAATGTTTATAAATAACCTCTTAAACTTTGTTTATGAATTCTGTTCAAACATCGATGGTGAAAACAGCTCTGTGTGGCGTTTACACCTGCTCTGCATCAAGCTTACATTTTTCCTGCTAATTTGACTAAGTGGAGTATTTTGGTTAAATTAAGGTGAGTGAAAGTGAAACTGACATTTTTAAACATGGAGGTCATGATGTTTTCATTGGTTGTTGGTCTCCTTTGACCTTCTTTCAGCTCCAAATAAAGTGCATCGACGTGTAAAACAGTGGGGAGTTGAATGTTGTAATGATCAGATCAGGATATCTCTATGACCAAAATGAGCGTTGTTTACGTTATGCTACACAAAAGAGAATCGGTTGTTTTTGCCAGTGATTTCAGTTCCTGACGTCTGGTGTTGATCCAGGGCTGAATTAGTTAGACTCTGAGCCATTCTCCTGCACACCGTGGATTTGTTGAACTGATCTCAGTCTGTTTTGCTCCCCGTCGCTCACACTGTTCAGCTTTTAGCAGTGAATAGACACGCTCCAAACACACATCTGTGCCAGATGATTCCAGCAAACAGAAGCCAACAAGCCTTTTGTTCTCAATTAGCTACAAATGGAGGATTAACATATTTGTTTCCACAGCTGTTGAGAATCCACCAGAGCAGAAAATACGAGTTTGTTTGGCGTTTTTTATGTGATGGGATTCAGATAGGACGCCTTCATTATTCAATAAACCTGGTTGTGAGTAGGAATCAATCAAAATCTTTAGTTTGTTTCGAAAATGCTAACTCGCTAACAGGCTAACCATTTAGAGACTTTTATGTTCTACAACATTTATTCTCTGAAAACGTTATTTATGTGTTTATATCACAACACCAGCACCTGGCTGTGATAGAAACCAGGGTAACAAAATCAGGAAATCTAATCCATGGTGACTGAGTTTTCGCCATAATCTGGTGGATTAGCTCACGCACAGAAGACCGTAGAAGCACAAGGTTACAGATGAGTTTTATTTTTTTTACCCATCTCTGCTAGATGTAGACCTGTCAACACCTGGAACTAGATTTAAATGTTTACAAAAACATTTACTTTGTGTCTGTTGAGCAGTCTGGCAGAATGGGCTCTGATGCTCAGATACCTCCTTCCAGATGGTAGGAGATGAAAGAGATTGTGGGAGGGATGGGTGGAGTCTTTCATGGTTCTGTTGGTTCTGCTGGAGCGTCGTGAAGGGGAAATGTCCAGGATGGAGGGGAGAGGGGCTACATTCGGTCAGCAGCGCTGCAGTTCCCGTACCAGTCAGTCATGCAGCTGGTCAGCACACTCAGTGGTGCCCCTGTAGGAAATGGTGAGGATCCATGAGGGGAGACTCACTCTTCTTCGCAAATTGTTTTCAGATCGTCACATCTAACGCTTTTCCTCCCAGTCGTGGACATTTTCTCCTTTTAGACATAAACTGTTACAAACCGTTACCGGCGTAGACGTCCTGTTAGCGGCAGCGTGTTCAAACAGCGGCCAGATCCGGATTCTGATTGGTTCTTTTCTTGTCAAGTCCCGCCTGTTCCATTTGCTGATTGGTTCTTTATTCCGTTGTCCCATCTTTTCTATTTTCTGATTGGATTTTCGTTTCTGTCAATTTTTGTTGTCGTGTCTTACTCATCAATGAAAATGTTGATCAATATTCGTCATCATTTAGTCTTTATTTAGCGTTTATGTTTTAGCTTTCGTTTCGTTTTGTACGCAAAAATTAATTCGTCACTGCATAAAATGATGTTCTAAACCCACCCTGGCATGTCGGGCAATAGAGCGACTCCTTTAAAGGGAAACTTGGCTTTTAGTCAGCTTATTCTAGTCCCAGGATGTTTTTTACTTCCTGTTTTCCTTGATTTGTATTTTGTTCGTTTTGCAGTTCTGAAGAGAGGGAAGATCAAGAAGGGTAAAAACGACCTGATCGGTGCAGAAGAGGGTGAAGATCCCTTCGCTGACCTGTCATCTGTTGGTAAATCTCACGTTTCATTTATCTGAATCCAGCAGCAGGTGAGCCTTCAAAATAAAAGCATTGATCACAACCCGTTTCCTGCAGCATTCCCGTCCTCGCTGAAACTTATTAGTTAATTATTAGGTACAGGAAACAAACTGATCCAGAGTGCTGAAGCCTTTCACCTTCAAATTAGACAATAAAAATAAACAAAATATTAATGGACTTTGGCGTCTCATACAAACCCTCAATGTATTTCTATGCAGATTAGAAAAAAACAATCAAAGCCAATTAGTTTTCCTCATTTTAAAATCCCTGTTTGACTCGTCTGGTGGATGTTTTCTGTAAAATGAAGACTTGAGGGGATAAATGTGTGGCTTCAGCTCTCATCTAGCTTCTTTCACACTTAATATTTGTAATAAGTTGGAATTAGTGTTGTGTTTTTTGTTCTTTCTAAACAGCTGCAAGTTAATTACTCGTGTTCTGGGGATGTTACGCTTGTATTTATGCCCCATATTTGTTTTGCTGTAAACATGTTGTTACTCTTTAAAAAACTCAAAATGAGGCCAGATTGTTCCTTGGGGAGATGTGAACGATAAACACTTTGGGTTTTATACAAAATTAAGACACAGGATGGTAAAATGTGTCTCATATAAATGGTGAGTTGGTCTATTTGATCTGTTGTCATGGTTTCCAGTCCCCCCCGGCTCTCCCTTCGGTCGGGCCAGTGTGAAAAGCAGTGGGAAGATGGACAGCTCCTCTTACTTTCGCCGTAAAGAGAAGCGGTTCCGGTTCTTCATCCGCCGAATGGTGAAAGCCCAAAGTTTCTACTGGATCGTTCTGTGCGTGGTGGGCCTCAACACCCTGTGTGTGGCCGTGGTTCATTACGACCAACCGGAGTGGCTTACAACAGCTCTCTGTGAGTGACTTCCACTCATTAAAACCATGTAGAAACGCTAATGTGGACGTCTTTTCTTTACCAGTTTGATTTGTTTGTCTCATGATCCAGACACAGCAGAGTTCGTGTTCCTGGGCTTGTTTCTGACGGAGATGACATTGAAGATGTACGGCCTCGGAGGAAGGAATTACTTCCACTCGTCCTTCAACTGCTTTGATTTTGGGGTGAGTTCCTGCAGGCTGTCATGTCTAAACCTGGTGGGTTTTGTTATTTTTACGTCCTTAGAAGTTGTATTTCTCTTCATGTTTAACACAAACTTAGCTTATGTCCCACATTAATCCATTTAACTTATATTAACTGGCTATTAAAGAAGCCACTGTGTGGATTAGGTGCAGAAATTCTCAATCCCAGCTGTTTAGATTTCATTGGACATTTGTAGAAATGACCTAAAATAGGAAGTACTGCTAATAGCAGAGTAAATTAAACAGTACTTCATTAACCAGATGGTGGAAGACTGGAAATTCCCATCACGAAATGCATAAAGATGGTTAACACTAGATAAATTGCATTTCTTGCAGAAATGCTGTTTGAATGCTGATTTCTGAGAAGGTTGGCTGGGCTGGGATAGGGAGCTGGGGAGCTGCACGCTGCAAGATGAAAATATTTAAACTCTGTGGGCTTCAGCTTTAAAGATATCAATACCAAAAGCCGTAGCTGCCCATTCCTGAATGAGCTAAGCGCTTTGATACCCCATTAGCATACATTTTTGAAAAATTGTAGAAGATATACGGCCAAAAATGTACGGAAGATTTTTGAAAGATCAATAATAAAGATAAACAGGAATACTAACGTAAGGCAATAACGACCAAATAAGTGTCTTAAAAATATCTCGTGAATCATGGCCTAGATTTTGTAAAGTATTTCTTACTTTTTAAACATATTTTTTTGACTTTATGCTGTTTGTTTCCACCAAATAGTGTCTAAATTACTGCACTACTGTTTGTGTATCACTCGACCTGCAGTTTAAAAACAGGAAATATAGGGCTTGGTGACTTTTTTGAGCAAGAATTGTTTTAAATACCAGGAATAAGCCTCTAATTTGTTAGCAATTTGGCTAGTTGCTTCTGTCTGAGGACTTCTTACTGTTTCTAGAGGCTCCGCCTACATTGAGTGACATCACCTGCAGGAAGGGTCCTTACTGTTGATAAGTAACTGATAGAACGATGCTTCACAATTACCAAAACATCCCTTTAAAGCTGCAATAGCAAATTTGGAAAACAAATGAGCTTAAACCATTTTTTCATGCCTCTTAACGTTCTAACATAGTATAGCTATACACACACTGCCTGGGCAAGAAAACAGTCAGCTGAAAGATAATCGCCCATCGTAATGAAACTCTTTGATGTTCGTCTGCAACTGATTTATTTTTGGTGCCAAAGCAATTCAAGATGGCCGCCACAGCTAATCTACATTAGCAAACACAAAAGCAGCTTCAACTCTGTCAGTTTTAGAAATATTGAGCTAAGCATCTTGTTACTAGCTGAGTCATTTACAACATAACTGGTTTTATGATGCTGGTATTTTTGAGCTCTGACAAAAATGACCTGAACACAACTATTTAACACATTTAGATGATTTTAGTTTAAAGCTCTGGTGCTAATATCAGCAGATGTGGCAGCTGGGCCACAACAGATGAGATGTGAGATAGAACAGTTAAACTAAAACATCCTCCTCTCTTTCTTTTTCCAGGTGATTGTGGGAAGTATATGTGAGGTCATCTGGGACATCATTAAACCGGGATCGTCGTTTGGTATCAGTGTACTGAGGGCCTTGAGACTACTCAGGATTTTCAAAGTTACCAAGTGAGTTCATTACAGGAAACAACAACAAATTGGATTGGTTTGTACTTTTTCTTTGAGCTTTGTAACTTAAAAAAACTATAATTTCTTCTCTTTGTTATAATTCATCACAAAACATGGAATCAGTGAGTAGGGAAAGATACATAGTAGAGGTATTTTGGCTGCTGCAGCGCCCTGTACCTGTTACCTGGTTATCTGGGGGGATTTGACTCTCCTCTCAACACAAACAGGACAGAAACATTCAGCCATGGCAAAAAAAAAACTGTCAGCGTTATAAAATCATGCTAAAGTCCACCTGTCCGTCTTCTGTGAACTTTGTCCAACTCTACATGAAAACAAACTCCGTCTCTGTCAGGCTGAATATGAAAATAGTCTCCTCCACCTATCTCCTGCATTAGCTTCTGATAGAAAATAGACTCTAGGTGAAACTCTAGGATTAGAAAATCCTGACAGATCTACATCACCCTGTCACTGAACATTCATGGACTCACCCATCTTGACTCACGACGGGGAAGGCTGTTGTTGGTTTAGCGTCCAGGAAACAGCAGAGAACGTCTGGGCTAGGAGAAGCTAACCATTAGCATTAGCAACTCCACCACACAGCAGAACTCCTCCAGGCTTGTGTTATTGGTGGAGATAAAACATCAACGTTGCAGAGCAAACAGAGTCAGTGGTAGAGTCGTGTTGCTGTTAGCCAATCAGAGGAGAGATGCCAACATATCAGGAAGTAAGACTCCATAACCTGTCGTCGTCTTCACCTCACTTCTTTAAATAACTTCTACTTCCTGAAACAGGAGCGCCATAGTTTTTTTCCACTAATGAAGGCTGAGGAGACATTTCAGCAGTTAGATTAAGGTGTTAAACAGACAAACGCACAGCGAGGAGAGAAGTTTCATTTTTGGTTTCACTAACGGACACTAGGGGGTGCTAAAAGCAAGCCAAAACTGCCAAGTGTTCCTTTAAAGCAGGGGTGCCCAATCCTGGTCCTGGAGAGCCGGTATCCAGCACGTTTCAGTTTTAACCCTGTTTCAACTCATCTGATTTCAATCAGCAGGTGATTAACATGCTTCTGCAGAGCCTGATGAGCTGCTGCTCAGGTGATTCAACCACTGAATCAAGTGTGTTGGAGCAAAGAAGCCACTAAAACGTGCTGGATACCGGCCCTCCAGGACCAGGATTGGGCACCCCTGCTTTAAAGAGGGATGAGTGCAAACTTTTAAAATCCTTGGAAAAGCACTCAGTATTGTGCAGAACTACAGCACTTTGCCATGTTTGTGAAAGTTAAGTAACTCATTACATTTAGAGTTCTGTGATACTGATTTTTCATCAACATTATAAGTTTTGACTCGTTAATGAATATTGTTGTTGGAGAGGAAATATAGAAACAGAAAACGTGGAATATAGTCCTCTCCCTCTCTCTCTCTCTCTCTCTCCAGATATTGGAACTCATTGAGGAACCTTGTTGTCTCCCTCCTCAACTCCATGAAGTCCATCATCAGCTTGCTTTTCCTCCTCTTCCTCTTCATCGTGGTCTTTGCTCTGCTGGGCATGCAGCTCTTCGGAGGACAGTGAGTGCATTTCTGTGTTTGTTCTGCTTCCTCCGTCCGTCCTTGGGTGTGTGGTGTGTGCTCTCCGGACTGCTGTGGCAGTGCTAACAGACATGTTGACCCAGCAGGGAGCTGGCTGAGCAGCAGCTCTCTGAGCATCATCCTCAGCAGGAGCTCCAAGTCTCCTAATGACAGGAACACCTCCTGATCCTGAGCGGCCTGCTGTCTGGTGTTTAGAGTTCACCTCTCATCTCTGCTGGGACTTTACATTCTGATATTTTATCCTTTTAAAATCTTGTATTTTATACATTTAACAGGAGTTGTTTGTAATCCCTTCACACATTATTAATGTATGTTTTACGTTTGTAGAACATGACTATTGTCAGACATTCACATCAAATCACAGGGTTCGTACGGGTGCTTGGAATCCTTGAAAATGCTTGAATTTCAATAATGTTATGGTAAAGTTATGGAAAGTGCTTGATTTCTGTATTGAGTCCTGGAAAATGCTTGCTCATACCGTGGCTCAGGAGACTGCAAAAACCAACGTTTGCAACCTCAGAGTCATCCAGTGTGATTAATATATGGCTATCTTGGCTGTGTTTTTGCTGTGAGTAGACAGTTTCTCTTTGTCTTTTAGTGTATCTTTGAGTGTCAGATTGCTGTGTTTTTGTCCGAGTTGCTGCTGTGAACTGGGAGAGCAGGGTGTTTGGTTTCAAGGTAACAGACTAGAACTAAAAGCAGACAGGTTAAAATTAAAACTAAGCCATTGTCATTTCATTAGAAAATTTCTATCTGAGGATGAATTAAAGTCACTCTAGTTGCTTTATAAGGTTATAGCTAATCTTTTTCACCCGATTCCAATAATTTAAAATCACGTGATCAGGCCTGATTTTCGATCCTGTGATCGGATCATCCCTATTATATAACAGTAATAATTTCATATGATAGTGAGGTGAAACTGGCCTCTTGAGTCCTAATGTATTGTTTTGTCTTTGCTGTGTGGTGCTTGAAACATTTGAAAATTTACCTTGAAAATGCTTGAAAAGTGCTTGACTTTGTCTGTGGAAAAAGTGTAAGAACCCTGAAATCACTTCTGGCCTTAAAGCGTCCAGATGGAGCATCAGGGTTAGCACCTTCATCAGAAACCTGCCAGATCCAGACCTATACATGTCTGCTGCCCCCTGGTGGAGGACCTACAGGTGGCAGTTGTGAAAGGGAGTTTGTGATAGAGCTTCCAAAATGTTCTGGACGGTTTAAAAATAAAAAAATCAAATCAATCAGACAAGATTTCAAGCTGTTTGCTGCTTTGTCACCTTCCAGTTGTGAGGTTCGAGCTTTGATGATTCATTCTGTTTGTTTCCTTCAGTCAGAGATGACATCCTCCTGTTTTCCGTCTCAGTCTTCGTCCACGTTATGAATCCCAACCAGATTATCAGTGTGACATTTGACTCCCACTAGATTTCAGATTGAACCCGAACAGATACGAGTAGAAAAGTTTTTAGCAACATTTCTGTTTAGTCTTCCTCATTTCTACTGATGTCTGCACGAATCCTTTCCTTAAAGGTCACACATCTCTGCAAATAGCCACATTTTGAGGCAACATCTTTGTAAATTTTCAGTTTGTTGGATGCTGTGCTGCTTCTACCATCACCATGGCAACCTGATCTGAGCTGATGGGCGTCTGATGACCAGCAGCTTCTGTCATCTCTGTTTTTATTTACACGCTTTGATAGAGTCCTTTTTAACTTTTGCACAGTGAGACGGGTGATTTAATCCCACTGGGGTTTCTGCAGAAACTTCAAAGTCTGCAGCCCGTTTTTGTATTCAGCTTTCTAACCAGAAATACTCCAAGCATCTGATGCAACTTGTCTCTTGCAGGATGTTGTTATTAATCTAGCTACGCGCCTTAAGAGAAGCCACTTTCCTCCACAAACTGCTATTGTTGTCGGGATTAGACGAAGCGTAGCTGGAGGAACTTGTGGAGAATTAGGCATCACGTGATTCCTGGTTCCAGGATGGAGTTAATGAAGTCTCAGTGGACGATTCCTGAAAACCAGGCTGCATGTTCCCAATCCCCATTATCAGAGCGAACAGAGGTCCAAACACATGGCAGAAAGCCGCGGGTGCACCGCCGTCGCTAATCCCTGCAGAAGGACGGGTGGAAGGAGAGAGGGTGGTCGGAGGAAGGATGCAGGAAGAAGGAAAGGAGACTAGGAGCAGCAAAGATGGACAGAAAAGCTTCAGGGACAGTTTGTTGTTTTTGATTCTCATTCTGTAAATGTAGCTACTAGAGCTTAGCCAGCATCGCCATGGAAACCTGCATTACCTGAGGATGAGTGGATGGAGTAAGAGAAGCTGTGCAACAATAAGAAACTAATGAAACTGTAGTTAGACCACATGTTGGAATTTCACTTTGTCNGTGGAGATAAAACATCAACGTTGCAGAGCAAACAGAGTCAGTGGTAGAGTCGTGTTGCTGTTAGCCAATCAGAGGAGAGATGCCAACATATCAGGAAGTAAGACTCCATAACCTGTCGTCGTCTTCACCTCACTTCTTTAAATAACTTCTACTTCCTGAAACAGGAGCGCCATAGTTTTTTTCCACTAATGAAGGCTGAGGAGACATTTCAGCAGTTAGATTAAGGTGTTAAACAGACAAACGCACAGCGAGGAGAGAAGTTTCATTTTTGGTTTCACTAACGGACACTATGGGGTGCTAAAAGCAAGCCAAAACTGCCAAGTGTTCCTTTAAAGCAGGGGTGCCCAATCCTGGTCCTGGAGAGCCGGTATCCAGCACGTTTCAGTTTTAACCCTGTTTCAACTCATCTGATTTCAATCAGCAGGTGATTAACATGCTTCTGCAGAGCCTGATGAGCTGCTGCTCAGGTGATTCAACCACTGAATCAAGTGTGTTGGAGCAAAGAAGCCACTAAAACGTGCTGGATACCGGCCCTCCAGGACCAGGATTGGGCACCCCTGCTTTAAAGAGGGATGAGTGCAAACTTTTAAAATCCTTGGAAAAGCACTCAGTATTGTGCAGAACTACAGCACTTTGCCATGTTTGTGAAAGTTAAGTAACTCATTACATTCAGAGTTCTGTGATACTGATTTTTCATCAACATTATAAGTTTTGACTCGTTAATGAATATTGTTGTTGGAGAGGAAATATAGAAACAGAAAACGTGGAATATAGTCCTCTCTCTCTCTCTCTCTCTCTGTCTCTCTCTCTCTCTCTCTCTCTCTCTCTCTCTCTCTCTCTCTCTCTCTCTCTCTCTCTCTCTCTCGCTCTCTCTCTCTCTCTCTCTCTCTCTCTCGCTCTCTCTCTCTCTCTCTCTCCAGATATTGGAACTCATTGAGGAACCTTGTTGTCTCCCTCCTCAACTCCATGAAGTCCATCATCAGCTTGCTTTTCCTCCTCTTCCTCTTCATCGTGGTCTTTGCTCTGCTGGGCATGCAGCTCTTCGGAGGACAGTGAGTGCATTTCTGTGTTTGTTCTGCTTCCTCCGTCCGTCCTTGGGTGTGTGGTGTGTGCTCTCCGGACTGCTGTGGCAGTGCTAACAGACATGTTGACCCAGCAGGGAGCTGGCTGAGCAGCAGCTCTCTGAGCATCATCCTCAGCAGGAGCTCCAAGTCTCCTAATGACAGGAACACCTCCTGATCCTGAGCGGCCTGCTGTCTGGTGTTTAGAGTTCACCTCTCATCTCTGCTGGGACTTTACATTCTGATATTTTATCCTTTTAAAATCTTGTATTTTATACATTTAACAGGAGTTGTTTGTAATCCCTTCACACATTATTAATGTATGTTTTACGTTTGTAGAACATGACTATTGTCAGACATTCACATCAAATCACAGGGTTCGTACGGGTGCTTGGAATCCTTGAAAATGCTTGAATTTCAATAATGTTATGGTAAAGTTATGGAAAGTGCTTGATTTCTGTATTGAGTCCTGGAAAATGCTTGCTCATACCGTGGCTCAGGAGACTGCAAAAACCAACGTTTGCAACCTCAGAGTCATCCAGTGTGATTAATATATGGCTATCTTGGCTGTGTTTTTGCTGTGAGTAGACAGTTTCTCTTTGTCTTTTAGTGTATCTTTGAGTGTCAGATTGCTGTGTTTTTGTCCGAGTTGCTGCTGTGAACTGGGAGAGCAGGGTGTTTGGTTTCAAGGTAACAGACTAGAACTAAAAGCAGACAGGTTAAAATTAAAACTAAGCCATTGTCATTTCATTAGAAAATTTCTATCTGAGGATGAATTAAAGTCACTCTAGTTGCTTTATAAGGTTATAGCTAATCTTTTTCACCNCAAAAACTATAATTTCTTCTCTTTGTTATAATTCATCACAAAACATGGAATCAGTGAGTAGGGAAAGATACATAGTAGAGGTATTTTGGCTGCTGCAGCGCCCTGTACCTGTTACCTGGTTATCTGGGGGGATTTGACTCTCCTCTCAACACAAACAGGACAGAAACATTCAGCCATGGCAAAAAAAAAACTGTCAGCGTTATAAAATCATGCTAAAGTCCACCTGTCCGTCTTCTGTGAACTTTGTCCAACTCTACATGAAAACAAACTCCGTCTCTGTCAGGCTGAATATGAAAATAGTCTCCTCCACCTATCTCCTGCATTAGCTTCTGATAGAAAATAGACTCTAGGTGAAACTCTAGGATTAGAAAATCCTGACAGATCTACATCACCCTGTCACTGAACATTCATGGACTCACCCATCTTGACTCACGACGGGGAAGGCTGTTGTTGGTTTAGCGTCCAGGAAACAGCAGAGAACGTCTGGGCTAGGAGAAGCTAACCATTAGCATTAGCAACTCCACCACACAGCAGAACTCCTCCAGGCTTGTGTTATTGGTGGAGATAAAACATCAACGTTGCAGAGCAAACAGAGTCAGTGGTAGAGTCGTGTTGCTGTTAGCCAATCAGAGGAGAGATGCCAACATATCAGGAAGTAAGACTCCATAACCTGTCGTCGTCTTCACCTCACTTCTTTAAATAACTTCTACTTCCTGAAACAGGAGCGCCATAGTTTTTTTCCACTAATGAAGGCTGAGGAGACATTTCAGCAGTTAGATTAAGGTGTTAAACAGACAAACGCACAGCGAGGAGAGAAGTTTCATTTTTGGTTTCACTAACGGACACTAGGGGGTGCTAAAAGCAAGCCAAAACTGCCAAGTGTTCCTTTAAAGCAGGGGTGCCCAATCCTGGTCCTGGAGAGCCGGTATCCAGCACGTTTCAGTTTTAACCCTGTTTCAACTCATCTGATTTCAATCAGCAGGTGATTAACATGCTTCTGCAGAGCCTGATGAGCTGCTGCTCAGGTGATTCAACCACTGAATCAAGTGTGTTGGAGCAAAGAAGCCACTAAAACGTGCTGGATACCGGCCCTCCAGGACCAGGATTGGGCACCCCTGCTTTAAAGAGGGATGAGTGCAAACTTTTAAAATCCTTGGAAAAGCACTCAGTATTGTGCAGAACTACAGCACTTTGCCATGTTTGTGAAAGTTAAGTAACTCATTACATTTAGAGTTCTGTGATACTGATTTTTCATCAACATTATAAGTTTTGACTCGTTAATGAATATTGTTGTTGGAGAGGAAATATAGAAACAGAAAACGTGGAATATAGTCCTCTCCCTCTCTCTCTCTCTCTCTCTCCAGATATTGGAACTCATTGAGGAACCTTGTTGTCTCCCTCCTCAACTCCATGAAGTCCATCATCAGCTTGCTTTTCCTCCTCTTCCTCTTCATCGTGGTCTTTGCTCTGCTGGGCATGCAGCTCTTCGGAGGACAGTGAGTGCATTTCTGTGTTTGTTCTGCTTCCTCCGTCCGTCCTTGGGTGTGTGGTGTGTGCTCTCCGGACTGCTGTGGCAGTGCTAACAGACATGTTGACCCAGCAGGGAGCTGGCTGAGCAGCAGCTCTCTGAGCATCATCCTCAGCAGGAGCTCCAAGTCTCCTAATGACAGGAACACCTCCTGATCCTGAGCGGCCTGCTGTCTGGTGTTTGGAGTTCACCTCTCATCTCTGCTGGGACTTTACATTCTGATATTTTATCCTTTTAAAATCTTGTATTTTATACATTTAACAGGAGTTGTTTGTAATCCCTTCACACATTATTAATGTATGTTTTACGTTTGTAGAACATGACTATTGTCAGACATTCACATCAAATCACAGGGTTCGTACGGGTGCTTGGAATCCTTGAAAATGCTTGAATTTCAATAACGTTATGGTAAAGTTATGGAAAGTGTTTGATTTTTGTATTGAGTCCTGGAAAATGCTTGCTCATACCGTGGCTCAGGAGACTGCAAAAACCAACGTTTGCAACCTCAGAGTCATCCAGTGTGATTAATATATGGCTATCTTGGCTGTGTTTTTGCTGTCAGTAGACTGTTTCTCTTTGTCTTTTAGTGTATCTTTGAGTGTCAGATTGCTGTGTTTTTGTCCGAGTTGCTGCTGTGAACTGGGAGAGCAGGGTGTTTGGTTTCAAGGTAACAGACTAGAACTAAAAGCAGACAGGTTAAAATTAAAACTAAGCCATTGTCATTTCATTAGAAAATTTCTATCTGAGGATGAATTAAAGTCACTCTAGTTGCTTTATAAGGTTATAGCTAATCTTTTTCACCCGATTCCAATAATTTAAAATCACGTGATCAGGCCTGATTTTCGATCCTGTGATCGGATCATCCCTATTATATAACAGTAATAATTTCATATGATAGTGAGGTGAAACTGGCCTCTTGAGTCCTAATGTATTGTTTTGTCTTTGCTGTGTGGTGCTTGAAACATTTGAAAATTTACCTTGAAAATGCTTGAAAAGTGCTTGACTTTGTCTGTGGAAAAAGTGTAAGAACCCTGAAATCACTTCTGGCCTTAAAGCGTCCAGATGGAGCATCAGGGTTAGCACCTTCATCAGAAACCTGCCAGATCCAGACCTATACATGTCTGCTGCCCCCTGGTGGAGGACCTACAGGTGGCAGTTGTGAAAGGGAGTTTGTGATAGAGCTTCCAAAATGTTCTGGACGGTTTAAAAATAAAAAAATCAAATCAATCAGACAAGATTTCAAGCTGTTTGCTGCTTTGTCACCTTCCAGTTGTGAGGTTCGAGCTTTGATGATTCATTCTGTTTGTTTCCTTCAGTCAGAGATGACATCCTCCTGTTTTCCGTCTCAGTCTTCGTCCACGTTATGAATCCCAACCAGATTATCAGTCTGACATTTGACTCCCACTAGATTTCAGATTGAACCCGAACAGATACGAGTAGAAAAGTTTTTAGCAACATTTCTGTTTAGTCTTCCTCATTTCTACTGATGTCTGCACGAATCCTTTCCTTAAAGGTCACACATCTCTGCAAATAGCCACATTTTGAGGCAACATCTTTGTAAATTTTCAGTTTGTTGGATGCTGTGCTGCTTCTACCATCACCATGGCAACCTGATCTGAGCTGATGGGCGTCTGATGACCAGCAGCTTCTCTCATCTCTGTTTTTATTTACACGCTTTGATAGAGTCCTTTTTAACTTTTGCACAGTGAGACGGGTGATTTAATCCCACTGGGATTTCTGCAGAAACTTCAAAGTCTGCAGCCCGTTTTTGTATTCAGCTTTCTAACCAGAAATACTCCAAGCATCTGATGCAACTTGTCTCTTGCAGGATGTTGTTATTAATCTAGCTACGCGCCTTAAGAGAAGCCACTTTCCTCCACAAACTGCTATTGTTGTCGGGATTAGACGAAGCGTAGCTGGAGGAACTTGTGGAGAATTAGGCATCACGTGATTCCTGGTTCCAGGATGGAGTTAATGAAGTCTCAGTGGACGATTCCTGAAAACCAGGCTGCATGTTCCCAATCCCCATTATCAGAGCGAACAGAGGTCCAAACACATGGCAGAAAGCCGCGGGTGCACCGCCGTCGCTAATCCCTGCAGAAGGACGGGTGGAAGGAGAGAGGGTGGTCGGAGGAAGGATGCAGGAAGAAGGAAAGGAGACTAGGAGCAGCAAAGATGGACAGAAAAGCTTCAGGGACAGTTTGTTGTTTTTGATTCTCATTCTGTAAATGTAGCTACTAGAGCTTAGCCAGCATCGCCATGGAAACCTGCATTACCTGAGGATGAGTGGATGGAGTAAGAGAAGCTGTGCAACAATAAGAAACTAATGAAACTGTAGTTAGACCACATGTTGGAATTTCACTTTGTCCCTTAGGATTCTGAACATTTAAAACTTTAATACCTCCTACTGAGGATGTAGGAGGTGGTTTTTACTGGACTCTGGTCTTCTTTTAGACCAGCAGCATCTCTCAGAGGGCTGAGCCTGTTAGAGAGTCAAAATCATCAGAAAATGTTCAAAATCGCTGTTTGAATTTCTCTGAGAAGTCTTATGGAGACGTGTCCCGATGGAGCTGAAGATGTAGAGGAAAAAGTTGAACTTTAAGATACATTTTGAAGCGCCGTTTTCAGAATAAACCTTTAAAAGTTCTGATGCGACAGCCTGGAACCTGCAGGTTGGTGTTGAATGTCAGGAAGGCTTCATCACTTCTGTCACAGATGCATTTTTATTCTCCAGCCTTTGGCGATTAATCGTGTTTCAGTGCTTGTGTTGTTTTGTTTTTAAACGTCTAACCTTTCTGTATTTGCAACAAGTTTTATCCAGTTATTTTAGTGTTTTATTATGAGGTTTATGAATTTTACTGTTTTATTTGTTTTTTTAGTTTGCAGTTTTCAGCACTTTGGGCTACCTCAATGCTTTCTACAAATTCAGTTCAGTTTATTTCTATAGCGCCAAATCACTACAAGAGTCGTCTCAACATGCTTCACAAAGCAAATATTCCAGTTGAGTTCAGTTCATTAAGCCAGTTAGTTAAAAGTTTCCGATGTAAGGAAACCCAGCAGGTTGCATGGAGTCACTGACTTGTTTCAGAGACTTTACAGCAATCCTCATACTAATGGTGCGTTCCAGTTGTCCTCGGAACTTGGAATTTCCAACCAGGAAATGGCGTAACGAGCTCGTTTTGCGTTCCAGATTCCAACTCGGAAAAACCGTACAAAATAGGGCTGTAACAATATTGGCAATATCGTGATATTGTCGTAGTAAAATGTTGTGGTCTTGTCATGATATCGTACAGTACGTCTTGAGGTAAAAAAAACACTTTTCAGTCTGCTCCACCGGAGCATAGCAAAGTAAACTACATAGACCATGATCCTTTGCTTCCGCGTCATCGGCCAGTTCGCCAGTGGGAGTGCGTGCAGCCCACACAGCAAAGAATAAACAAACATGGAGTATGGAGGCTACAGCGGTGAACGCAGCACGGAGGATTCCAGTTAAAGAATTTTATGTTGTGAGTCTCATTATCGTGAGCCTCCCAACAATATCACAATAAATATTGTATCGTGAGGTTCATATCGTGACAATATTGTATCGTGAGATTTTTAGATATTGTTACACCCCAATACAAAACATAAAAAAATCAGACGTTAAATGTAAACACCAGGCACAGTTAAAAAAACATAAACATCGGTCAGTTTTGGCAGCAATGCTGACGTTTTCAGCAACGTAGCTATTGATAACAAGAATAAACAACAACTCGGTGCTGTTAAACAGCAAAAAGAAAGAAAGCAGAACACATGAACGATGAAACAAATAAAGACGACAACAACTTACTGGTAGCACTGAGCGCGGCCATCTTTAAAATGGTGATCTTGGGGTCCTCTGAAACAAACAAGCTCGCAGCTCGGAATTTCCAGTTCGTTGCGTCATTTCCGGTTAACTTAACTCTGGAAAACGAGTTCCGAGGACAACTGGAACGCACAATAAGCAAGCATGTAGCGGCAGTGGAGAGGAAAACTCCCCTTTAACAGGAAGAAACCTCCAGAGGTTCCCAAATAAAGATAACTGGTTGATCAGACATCAGTGTAAATAACATTTTTATATTATTATTAATATTACATTATGTTATTATACACAACTTGTTCATCACATTTAAACATTATCAGTCACATTTTTCCTGATCTGCAGGTGGATGAAGTTTTCCTCATTCACACGTTTTATTCTTGTGATTCTGTCTTTTCCAGGTTTAACTTTGAAGATGAAACACCAACAACAAACTTTGACACCTTTCCTGCAGCCATCCTGACGGTGTTCCAGGTAGAAACACACCTGCTTCGTATACTTTACATGAAAAGAGGCCTTATCTTCATTTGTAATTCTAGAGAAATGAACAGCCCTGTAATAAACCTTCATTTAGCCCGTGCTCATCACTCTGTAACGTAATAGAATCAGTCTGTGAGATTAGACCTGTTGTGTCCCTCAGCGTTGGTGTGACTCCTCTGTCTTTGCTCAGATTCTGACCGGAGAGGACTGGAACGCTGTGATGTACCACGGCATCGAGTCTCAGGGTGGAGTTCGACGTGGGATGTTCTCCTCCATCTACTTCATCGTTCTCACGCTCTTCGGAAACTGTATCCTCTCATGCTACCATTAACCTACAGAGGTGAAGATGGTAGAGTCGTAGGGAAAAGGACGTCAGCCGTGGTTCTTGTCTAGGGTTATCAGAATAGATGATTCAAATCTAAACTCATGTAGAAAACCACAAAAATGAATCTGGGACTTAGGAAGTTAAGTATCAGAGAGGTCTGGAGCCTACAGGCGTGTGTTAACACAAGGAAAGGCATCAGTAATGACCTCAGAGGAGCAACTGCTGCTGCTGCCCATCACTTTGGGGAGGGTTAAAGGTCATTTCAGTCTAATGGAATACATTTAAAAACAGTTGTTGAGCTCCCAGGAGTGGACGTCCCAGCAGGTTCACCTCAAGGTCAGAGGTCAGTGGTCAGAGAAGTGATGCAAAAGGAGCTCCATCAGACCTCCGTTAGCAGGTTAAAGGTTGTGACAGGACAGTTAGAGAAGAAGATAAGCAAGTGTGGGTGGATTAGAAGGGGTGAAGGAGAACACTTCTCTTATTAGATCTATATAGTTACCCATAATGCAGAGCAGCACTTTTGGAATAACCCTAAAACTGAGTATCAGCACGGTGGTGGAGGGCTGATGGTTTGGGCTGCAGCATGGACTCCTCTGGGAGCCTAACGTTTTCTAGAGTCTGATTTGAGTCTCGGAGCTGAAGTTTGGACCAGATTAGGTCAGAAAACAAAACAATGACTCCAAACACAGCAGCTAATCATCAAGGTCCAATCAGAACCCTAACCCGCTGCTCCTTCAAGCTAAAATGCAAATTCAGAAGTGAAAACTGTAATTCAGCTTCCTCAGAGCTGGCTCAAGTTCCTGTATTTGGAAGATATTCTGGATCTATTTTGTGAGGGACAGCTTGTAGCCATCATTCCATGTTTTCCATCCTGAACGTTGTTCCTTAGACACCCTCCTGAATGTGTTCTTGGCCATCGCTGTTGATAACCTTGCTAATGCCCAGGAGCTGACTAAGGTGGGTTTCATCTCTGTTCCAGTTTAAGTTAAAGGAAGCCAGTATTTCACTTGAATGTGATGCTTGGTAAACAAAATGTTCCAAAGCACCTGCGTAGGTTTGAAGATCGCCTTCCTGGGTCTCCAGGCCTCGCTTTTGTGCCACTGGAAACGAGTTTGAGAAATTCTCAGGATTCTCTTAAGATAGTGCCAGAGTTGTTGTAGATGTCTGGAATAAGTCAGAAAGTAGTGGCCTAAGAAACTAAAGCTGTAAAATACTCCGCTTCAAAAACAGGAAACAAGGGCTAACCCTAATCCACAGCACCACTAGGTGGTGAGAGCTTATTAAAGACATCAAAATACAAAAATTCTTAGAGTGGTGAAAGGTTCTCCCAAATTAAAAATTTCCTCGTAGGTGTCATCTTTTTTAGTTTAATGGTGTAAAGCTGTGTGTGCGTCCAGGAAACAGCAGAGAACGTCTGGGCTAGCAGAAGCTAACCGTTAGCATTAGCAACTCCACCACACAGCAGAACTCCTCCAGGCTTGTGTTATTAGTGGAGATAAAACATCAACGTTGCAGAGCAGACAGAGTCAGTGGTAGAGTCGTGTTGCTGTTAGCCA